>NW_019059560.1:126351-183125 GCF_000696155.1 Zootermopsis nevadensis
TTGTCACGCTTTGACACGCATGGTCACGCTTTGTTTAAATTCGTCATTTTTCGACTCTACTGGCCTCATTACGTTCCGCCGTAAAAGCAAATCACGCTTAGTCAAGCTTAGTCACGCTTTGTCACGCATGGTCACGCTTTGTATACTTCGTCATCTTCCGACACTTCTGGCCACATCTCGTCACGCCTTAACAGTAAATCACGCATAGTCACGCATAGTCACGCTTAGTCACGCTTTGTCACGCATGGTCACGCTTTGTATAATTCGTCATCTTCCGACACTTCTGGCCACATCTCGTTACGACTTTACAGTAAATCACGCATAGTCACGCTTTGTCACGCATGGTCACGCTTTGTATAATTCGTCATCTACTGATACTTCTGGCCACATATCGTCACGCCTTTACAGTAAATCACGCCAAGTCACGCTTTGTCACGCTTAGTCACGCATGGTCACGCTTTGTAAATCTTCGTCACATTACGACACTTCTGATGATCCCTTTTCACGACGTGAGCGCTAGATCACGCATAGACACGCTCTGTCACGCTTGAGCACGCGTGATCCCCATGTCACGTTTCGGCACGTCTCCCTTATCTTACGTAAGTTACGGTTATTTTTGACGACATTGCAATACGTTAGAAGTAACTAGTAGTTAGGTTAGGTTAGGTTAGGTTAGGTTAGGTTAGGTTAGGTTAGGTTGGGTTAGGTTAGGTTACCTTAGGTTAGGTTGGGTTGGGTTGGGTTAGGTTAGGTTAGGTTAGGTTAGGTTAGGTTAGGTTAGGTTAGGTTAGGTTAGGTTAGGTTAGGTTTGTTTATTTTGTTACGTTTGGTATTGTTTTGAAAATTTTTGTGACGATTCGACACTTATGGCCAGAATTCGTCACGCCGTTACAGTACGTCACGACCAGTCACGCTTTGTCACACTTTGTCACGCACCATTGTTTCTGACGAACACACTGCCTCCACCTTCAGCTCTGAAGATGGAAACCCTGTGTGTTATCTACCCACAAGTCCACGTTTCCAACCAACATCATCGTCCTCACCGAGGTGGAAAACATACTGTCGTTCACCTTCTTGTATTATCAGAATGCATTTTTATTTAATTAAAATGGATTCGCGACGGACACATCAACTAGGACGTTAGTTTCAAACGTATCTTATCCACCGAGATACGGGTATGAATCCAGCTAAAATTGTGTACGTATTTCTCATTGAGTCCATACCTGCTACATGCAATACCAATCCCATTTTCCCAGATGTAATTTACCATAGTAACATTTGGTGAATATTAGACATAACCTCTCCCCTCTCCTCCGAATTCCTTCCACTTAGGTCCAGTTCTCAAACGACCTCGTCTTACGTTCAATCTCTGGGGGTGACATTAAGTTTTACACCAACACAAAACAGCAGATAGAATTTTAAAGTTCTTTTACATTTCAATCGCACTGTCCTTTATACAGAAACGAATATTTGGTATGTACCATAAACTTCACAACAGATTTGCCCGTATTTCTGACTCAATTTATCAATTATGAAGAGATAAATCTGAAAAGGGATGGGAGAGAGAGTTTCTGAGTCCATTTACCGCGAGACACCCTTCTGTTAACACCCTTCACAAACAGCCAGAACAAAGCAAACTTGACGTTAATTTTAAGTGCCGTTTAAGCAATAAAATGTAATTAAAGTCTCAGATCTTACTGTGTGAAAGATGATACGTGACTAGACTTTGATTATGAAATTAATTTGGTCCTGACGACACAAGACAACCAACATTTTCAAAACTTTAAACTTAAGAAAATGTTTAAACGGTCGTTTAATATTGCTGTGAAATTACAGAGAATTTATACTGAAGATTATTGTGAAATGATGCAAACATTACTTTTATTTTCAATTCCTTTCATGTTCATCGTATCTCAATTTGTCCAGATCAAAATGAGTTCTACACGCAAGCCTATTCAACGCCGTGTAGGCTTACAAAACAGTCAGAAGACAAACAGCTTATAAAGAATTCTTAGTGGACCTCGCTTACTTCCATTTTCAAACACTCTGAAGTTACGTAGGATTTGAGGTTTCCACGGAGGCAAGTTTACCGACGCTAGCCCTGATGATGGAGGCAGCAAGAACCTCCGAAACGTCTGTAAACTTCTACCAGACTGCAAGGTTCAATAACCCATAAGACATCCGTCTTCAGTGAACATTATATTTTTGCATAATAAAACCAACACACGATCAAATTTGACTAAAATCTGACAACTCAGATTGACAAAGCATTTCTGTCTCCTTTTTACAGGGGGGGGTGGAGGGGGGGAGAAAGATGAAACGTCTTTCTACCCCTTTCCGAGTGTTACAAATCCGTTTGTCGTAAAGTATTCACATTTTTTCTTACGTTAATTTTATCTGTGTGCTGGCTCCCTCCTGTAGCTCTTCGAATCACAAACTAGTTTGTTTTTAAAAGGAGCCCTGAAATACGTTCCTATACAGTTACAGACAGACAGACAGCAATAAAGGTCCTTAAAAACAGAAAAATCCCCTCCAATAAAATAAAGGTTTACGATAGGCTGCTGCAGGCAGGAAATTACGTAGAACTTTTAAGTTATTGGAGTCTCTGTTCCTTGAACCAATAAAACTACTCGTTGCTTAGTGTGGCAGCTACCGATTACAGGTCATATACAAATAAAAGGGGCCCTTCTGAATATCATTATTGCAAATGGCGTCACGCGATGTTGAGACTAAAAGCCCCAAACGCTAAGACATGATCTGTAGTTGTATTCGTTCATATTGAGGCACGTAGCTCGCAAGGGAAGATGACAAATGCGTACAGAATTTGTGTCAGAAAACCTGAAGGAAAGAATCACTCGAAAGACCAAGACGTAGATGGTTGTATAATATTAAAACGTATCACGTCTAAAGTTTGGAAGAGTGATCAGGGTGGGACAGCAGCTGTGTCACTCTGTGCAGAAACGCGTTTAAATTCAAAATGCATGATGTACCGATTTACCCATAAATAAAATTTGACTTTCACCAAAAATATCATGAAATTCACAGCACCGCCACGTAATTCTTAAGCATCTATTCATTGACCCCCCAAAATAACAGCCATAAGAACAAGTCCCGATGGTCAGTAGTGTAATGCGTATGTAGAAACGTCCTGAAGATGGAAGTAATATTTACCTCCGAAACGCTGACAATCGCCTATAATATTAAACGGCGTGACAATCCAGAAGCCTGCAATAGATAGCTTTTCAGCTGTGGAAACATATTACACTGACGCTCTGTTCGTCTGAAATAAGAATAGCAATATGGCAACCTAGCGAATTATTCTCTAGCTCCTAATACCTGATGAAACACTGAAGTTTTACGAAGGACTCAAGTTAGACTCTAGAAATGCGCCACAACATAATTTTACGGAGCGGAGTCTGAGTTTTATGCGTCTGATTTCATTTACGGCCGTCCATAACCTCAACGTAACTCCACCGCGTAGACATGTACGTAATATTCTAAGAAGATCTATTCTGGACTCACAGCGAGAGAGGTGTTGGATCCTAAATAACTTTTCCTATATCTTTGACGGGTTGAACTCTGTGTATGTTCCACAGCTGAGTTAGCTGGGCGGAGGGGGTGTCTTAGCACTGCTGGTCATAGCAGGTATAGGATGATCCAGAAACTGTTGCCTTAAAGGCGAACAAATTTTAACTCGGCGAGATTTCAAGTTCTCATGGCGACAAGTACGAAGATTTGCTGTCTTGCGGGATGTTGCGACGTGAAGTCTGGTAAAAAGTGATCGACGTTTCAGAAATGTTCACTGCCTCCGACATCAGGGTGTTAATCGCCATGTTAATACCTCTAAAAACGTTTATAATTTTACGAGACTATTCTGCGTAACATCCCAGAAGAAATTCGTATTCCAAATTTTAACTTTCGATTATCGGCATCAATTCTGTACCTGATCTGCGAACGTTAACACGTTCGTTGACAACCTTCGGAATTTTTAAGACGCTTCACATTTAAAACAAGACATTCCGAGGCCAAAAGACGCGATCTTGCCCAAGCGTAAGGGACGAACTGTTCCATCACGAGTTAACAGATAAAATTATTTTATTCCGTCGTCTGCATTAATATCCCTCCCAGTTCTTTGGCATTCTCCCGTTAATCATCAATCCGCCACTGCTCCATCATCGTCTCTGACGGCCTCATGAGGTGTACGTCAGCCCTGATCACAAAGTACATTATCAGACCCTCGGGGCCCAAATTAGAACCCTTAGGGTGACGTTACTTAAGGCTCGCTGGTGCGCAAAATTCTGTGGCTTGAATAGATGTGAGCGTAGGTTAGACTGAGGCACCCTGTGCTCTAAGGTAAAGCTTCTGGGGATGTACTAAAAGGTCTCGTAGCCATCTGGACCAGCCAGTCAGCCATCATCTCCCCAAACCCCATAAAGGGTTGTAAAAGCAACAAGAACAGAAGCATCAGACCCTTTTCCCTCCCTTCAAAATGGGTAAATATTAACCGTGGTTGACTTCAGTCGTGTTAATGGAAAAGACGTCGTGGTTCATCATCTGAAGAAACGCGGCTTGTCTGTGCAAAAGCGACCTGAAACACAGCTGTGTGCTGAGTCAGATGTTCTTTTATTAATATTTTAATCACGTAGAAATTGTTATGACCTTTTATCATCAGATTATATTGAATCATATTGAGACATTTTAGTAAATTTATTTAAGTCGCATTATTAATTTGAAACAACGTATTTTCAACTCCACATGTTTTTACGGCGATAAGAGCGGATATTGACGAAAATCACGAGAAAAATCTTTTTACCCCTCCTGGGAATCGAACTCCAGTCGTCCAGCCCACAGACAGTCATTATACTGACTTATTACTAATCATCACGTAGGGCGAAGAGGAATGGCAGCTGGATGTCATTAACAACAGACAGAAACGCTTCGGGACGTACTTGAAACCGAAGGGCACTGAAGACATTTGCGAACCTCACTCGCTGACTGCCGTCACTCAACCACAGCTGCAATATCGAAACCGTGTAGCAGCCGTAATTATTCACGTCCTGCGCCGGAGATGGTTAGTTGCGCGTTTTAAAATGAGAACAGCCAATGAGGACGTCTGTATTAGCATTGCTTCAACATTCTTGTACTGTCACTACACACCACCAACCATCCTCAACATCCAGCTCCTAGTGTCCGATACCCTCATTGAAACTTTAATTACCCACACACCCTGTATATTTTTGTATCCATTTTAATATTATTCTTCCATCAATTCCTTGGTCTTCCCAACTGTCTATTACCTTCAGGATTCCGACCTTAAATTTTGTGGTTATTTCTTGTCAATCCCATGTCTTGGTAGCGCCTGTAATATCTGATGAAAAGTTCAATTATGAAAGATTTTTGAAAAAATAAATGTGGTTGGCGCTGCACATTATGAACGATGGAAAATATGCGGCATGTCTTAAAAATCCTATGGTTATGGGTTTTTTTTGTGTGTGTTCTGTCTGACGACAGGTCCATATGAACAGGATCCTTCCATCCTTTTCTCGGACTGGGACCTGTTCATATACGTTCTTGGCAGATGATCCAGAAGTGGTTTGCCATTGCCTTCTTCTGTGTGTGAATGGAGTAATTGTTGGGATGCCACGGAGGAAAACTCCGTGTTGCCTAGACCACGGCCTTGCCCAACACAAGTTATAAATTCGGGCAACGCCGGGAATCGAACCCGAGACCCCAGGATTACAAGGCCAGCGTTCTAACCGCATGGTTATGTACTGAAAGAGAACAGGAACAAATCAAAGTCACAGGAAAATAATTACGAAAGACGCGAGTTCTGTACCGTTCTAAACATACATTTCATGTTAGGACAACAGGAAGGCGATACAAAGGAAGAGAAGATCGTTGAACCAGAAGAGTCTTGGTGAAAGGGAGACAAAAGCGGGAGGACGTTCAGAAGACATCAGTTTCAGGAATCGATATAAGAACTCTTGAACTCTGTCGTGTCTCCCCAATTATCCACCACGATTATTTTTTCCCTTGATAAAAGTGCAGTGGGGCATGTCCACCCTCGACACAGCCATGAGACTCGCCCCTTGTCCATGAAGCAACGAAAAATCACGTGCGTTTGCTTAGACAAAAGCCCACTGTGTGACTTGGCATCATCACACAAGAACGCCGACTAAAGGATTGGCATGATAATACAACGCTGTATCAAATACGGAGGTTATTTGGGGTAGGTTATACGCATATTAAATGAATTGTAAAACAAACTGAAAAATATAACAGCTTTGAGAAACGTTTCATTGTACCAGAAATCCAAAATCAAGCATAACCAAAACGCACCCTTTCCAATTGCAACTCTAAAGGCACTTCAGTTCATTCTTCTAGTTACAACGTAAAAATCAGTGTGAGATCACTCATCCATTTAAGGTTGTTTTTTTTTCTTCAAAATCCTACAGTACGATCTCAAGCCACGCAAAATGAACTGACATCTAGCCTGTACTCCTGCAAATACGATTTCGGAAAAAAAAATGGTTTTCTGAAAGAATTTGCCCAGTGTGTTTTGTGATTTTAAACAACTTTTGGAGACTAAGCGTATTACCCGCTTTAAAAATCAAGTCTTCAGTTTGTATTTATGGGTTTTCGTGTAATTCTCCCTATAAATATCGATTATTTCCTTAAACAGCGTCAACCAGTCGATCTTTGTAATGATAAAGAGTTGTGTTTACTTTGCGGTACGGACCGATTTCTTAAATGTTATTTAGCAGAGTTATGCAGGCCTATTTAAACACCACGTGATAAACGTTACAAATTGTACAATTTGCTTTCCTTGTTCTTGAAACGTTCGGTAAATATTATAAATATTTGTATTCTTTCACATTCTACTCTGTCTTGCTGTTTTTAGGAGATGCATAACGAAGGAAACAAACGTCCTGAATGTTAATTTTATCTGGACACGGTTTAAGAACATAACAATAACAGTTAAAGCGGGAAAAAAATATATAAAGCTCCACACTGTTTAATTTTCCAGGCCATGTTCTCACATACAAAGAAGCATTCTACACAGAGCTTTGTTTTCAGACACTTATAGAGTTTCATCTCTAAAATTTTCCCACGTGCAAAACAATGGATGAAATCATTTCCCCTTTCTTATTTTTATCATTACACGTCGGAAGAGGTTCTTCAATAAAGATTATCACAACATAATATTCCCCGTTTTGTTGTTAGGTTAAATAAACTAATCAATTCGCGATGCATCATGAAAACCTAATAGTTCGCATAAAAGAGCAGAAAACGCCACTGACATAACTAAAGATTAGATTAAAAGTGTTAGCTCAAAAACGAGTTGCAAGGGGGGTAATGTTTTCTTGCCCCTGCGCGCTATACTGTACGTCACACACCACTCCCCTGCGTCTACAGACCTCACGCACAGCGCATATTTGTCTCGGTCCCCGATGTTGTTGTTGTTATCAGATTAATTACGCTGTAGGAGAAATGGAGAGAGGGCCTGGTCTGTTCCGTGCTATTAACGTCACATTAGTGACTGCTAGAACAGATAAGGTGAAGAATTGAAAATTAAAATTCAGAATAGATACTGTGACATTGTGTGTGATTAAAGACAGAAAAAATAAGTTTAAGCCGAATCTAAACCTTGCTCCTATTACCCGATTATTCTATCGGGGTCTATTAAATTTTCAATAACAGATTATTTAATGTGACGTGTTAAATAGTCATGACCAATTTTTACTATCAGTAGCAGTAACTTTCATTCGTTTGTGTAACTAAACGTTTTATTTGCCCATTTTAACAAATCTAAGTAAATAATAAATGTTATTAAATTAAGCTTTAACATCATAATTTTAAAAATAGTGGGCTCACATTATACGCCGGTAACACGCAAAAATATCTCTTTCTTAATTTAGACTATCCGACATTTTCTTTTATTTAAATGATTTTCGTTCAGGCTGGTGATTTATTACTAAGTCCTTAAGTTGTAGACAGAGAAACCGTCCTCCAGGTATGGAGAATAGCTTCAAATATATTGAATAAGAAGCCAAGGACAGCCGACAAGAGGTAGTCCTCCTGACAGGTTTGTGCTCCTTAATAAAAAATAAAATAACGTTAGACGGGAAATCCGAAATAGATTATTCGTAAATATAATTTTTAAGATGAAATGCGCAGGACGTGCAGCACGCATGGGACAGACAAAAAAATGCATACAGAATATTAACTGAAAACCTAAAGGAAAGAGACCACTGGAAGACCGAGGAATAGATGGGAAGACCATAGAAAAGCTAAGAAACTATTAGCTTCTCAAGGACTCTGATCCATGGAGTTGGTTAGTTTCGACAAGACGTCTAAACCAGTGGTATTCAAGCCTGGGGTACGCGAAGAAATCTTAGGGGGACGTGAATTTTTTTAAAAAAATATATATTTTATGATAAACACTGAATAATCAGTAATGTAATTTGTTTTATTTATTTTAGATGTGAATTATATATTATGTATAACTTGAATTATACACCAACAACTTTGGGGGTACAAAGTTAGTTGAAAAGAAATTATATCTGGGGGTACGCGAACAAAAAGGTTGAATACCACTGGTCTAAACCATTCTTGTTTTCCCTCGAACTTCATCTTTCGCGATTGTTAAAGCAATTACGAACCTGTCGTTATAAGTTATAAACCCTTTGTGAGCCGTTTCAGCGTCAGAGAACATGGCTAAAGTCGTAAAGAGAGCTCAAAGATTCTCTTGAACGAAAGGTACTCACACACACGGCGGAGTGAAATCAAGTCCACGTCCAATGGGACGTGAAACTTTGAGGAGAGAAGGATGTCTGGTCCAGATGACGGCGTCTTATTCGTGTCCATTTCCTGTAGAGCGTCTTGAAGTCTTTGAGACTCCACTGCAAACCATTTCCGGAGAGAATTTCTGTTTCTCAGGCTAAGGGCAAATGCGTGGCTGGACAGCTTTCTTGTGTTCAAGGTCTGTTTAGAATTACACTTTACTACAGAATGTTCGTGAAGAAGATTCCAAGAGGAGCTTTAGTCGATTTTAATACGAGTGTTTCACGCGAGTCAAACGGGGGACTCCTGATTTTAATACATTTTCCAAATTTGTAATTTGTATCTAACGTTGGTCTTCGTATACATTTGTTAAACATAAAAATCTACTGATGTTTCGTTAATCAATAAACGCGTGATTATTTGTTAAGTAAGCTTATTTTGCATATAGAAGATTATATTTATATTATTTTGTAAACTTATTTAAATTATAACAGATCAACAGTAAATAATAGACATAAGTCTACTTACATGTACTGAGCTAAGATTACTTTATTTATACGTAACCTGAAATAATGCTCGTATTTCATTACGGTTCAATTTATTGCACCAAAATTTTTAACAGCCCCTCCAACATCGTGTTTAGTCAAACAAATTAGGGTTCTTGAGTGGGCGATGTTTGACTTTGGATTCAAATTCCAGAGTGCAGTACCTAACTAAATACGTTTTGTCGGTGTCTTAAGAGAGACGTTCCAAAAACATCTACTCAGATAAATATCTTTTTGTTTCGATTTGAACTAGCAGAAGGTAAATGCTTCTAATATGGGCAGTAACCATTACCATCACCACCAGACTTTAGTAAAATACTCACCCACGGATCGAGATGAATTGCCCTCGCTGCAGAGACTTAACAACCAACATGGCATTTAAAGATCCTCCGTTTATGGAGGATGCATTATAATTTATCAGCATCTCAGACAAAACGAGCGAGTGAGAGAGAGAGGAGGGGGACAAATCCATTTTAGACACATTTTCCTTTCACTCCCCCACACACAGACATCATAAAACAACGTTTCAACTTCCAAATCTGGAGTATGTCTGGATTCTTTCAGTGTTAAGGTTTTTCAATCTTTGTCCTGTCTTCTTCTAGTCCTGGAAAGGACAAACACTTGAAGAGTTCGCAGACAAGAACAGGACACGGGGTTCGAGAGTACGATACAACGAATCCATTTAACAACCTGATTAACTGAAAAGCAAGTTTTCTTAAAAAGTTGTTGCACGACATTCCATGTCAAGAGGATAAAAGGACTTCTTGTTCTCGCAGACATACATTCCACGTGATACCAAAAAAAAAAAATCCTTTACTGAAATACCATACCAACTGTCAAAAGTAAATTCTTAGCGAATGTTAAATCATGACTGTTTATTTTCCCTGCAGTCTTCACGTAAAAAAGGAAATTAAAGCGTAGTCAAGTTTGTATTGTAAATTCCGAGAACAGTTGAACTTAATGAGTTTCGCTCGTATAATATCTGCTGTTGAAGAAATCGAAAGTGAAAACATCTGGAGAGAGACCTCCCCCCCTCCCCCTCCCAACTACTAAAAAAAAAGCGTGCTCTTACCGGATAACGAACCTACTTCAAAAGACAGAGCGTAATGTGAGGTTTCTACTTTCAAATATAAGCCATGATTCGTTTCTATTGTTCAACGGTAACATTTTTTCTCCAAACCAAACGATCACGATATTCAATTTTATTATCGGTAATATTTTATTGAAAGCGTTTCTTTATATTAGCTTCTTTTTCGTAATTTTTGGGTATTTCTTCAGAAACCAACAAATAACTCGTGGCGCAGTGTACATCTTGAGAAGCTGACAGTCGCTCATCTTGTCAAAAAAAACTCCCAGTCATTTATGGAACCCGAAGTTTCCAGGTCCTCACCAACGGCCTCTATCGTAAACCTCACAACGTCTAAGCCACGCCCTCCAAGGGAAATTTTCATAGACGCAATACTGAATCGTGCGATTGTAACACGTACGGAACAATTGAAAAGCGGTTGGCGTGGTATAATAGCAAATCTACTGCGTCTGTATCAAAGATTGACGTTAAAAACCAAATAATTACCATCAACGAGGCACCACCCCCACAAAAAAGAGACAGAAATATTCCTGTATTTATTATGTAGCCTTGGGTGTTTTTTAAAATTAATTTTATGAATGACTCGTCCATAGAACGCAATGCACTCTGTCTAGGCAACCGGTTGTATCCAACCAAATATCCCCGTGAGATCGTAAGACGTAGAATAGCAGACGAGAGCACTCTGTAGCTACAACAATGTTTTTAGATCCTGAGAGAAAAATTTGCTTTGTTTAATTTCCAGCGTCTAACGTAGAAAGTACGAGAACAAAGACGCAATTCGCACAGTTGAGAGTTTTCGTGTATCTTCAGTCTACGTCGCGTAATTTCTCAAAAACGAGATACTAGTACACATTTCTATGTTTATTTAAGGACGTGTATAACGTAGGATTTTATGCATAACAGGTTAATTATTAACGTTATGTTGGCAACATTTGCACAAGAATTGTTTCTGTGCAGTTTACAAATAACCGGGTTTCATTTAAATTCGAAGGTCATTATTTTGTCTCGAATGTAACACACCACCGCCAAAACAATTTAAAATTATCATTATTTTGTCTTATACGAATCCAGTACTAAAAATATGTTACCACGTAACCATAGAACATTATATTACTTACCGCAAGGAGCAGCAGGTGTCACTTGTATCACCACTGACATCTAACGGTGGACCTTGACATTTATAGGAGCTCATCAATGTCTGTATATTCAGCACATATATCCCGAAAATTTATTTCCACGCAGATTACAACCAATGATATTTATGTTGTCGATGTACAAGTGCCACATATATAATTATTTAACTTTTATCAGATTACACTGATATTCCTACTAAATCCTATTCGGTTGACAACTGCATGAAAATGGGTGTAAACATTGGTTATGTAAAAGGTCGTAAGTTTACGGGTTAATTATGTTGTATTTATCACGCGCACTCCGAACAAAATTAATATTGCACTGAGACACAAATCCACTTTGATGTTATATCTTCTTTACAAATGCAATATGTATGCTAAATATCACTTTTAAACAAACACAATCTGCGTCCAGGTAATTACACAACGAAACCGCTTTCGAATTCGAAACTATCGATTTTACTGACGATTTGATGTATCGCATAAAAGCGTTTTGCAAATGTTTCTAATATGTTAAACGTCTTGTTATGAAGGCTATAAAATCCTTTATTCCATTACTCTTCGTTTCTCCATCTCTGGTGTGGTTGGGAGGGGAAAATTACCCGGCTTTACATGCAAACGCTATTTAAATACATCATTTTTTGTCTCCGTTTGTAAATTTTGCATATTCATAAGCGGCATATAGATGTCAGTAGCTGTCATGGCAATGGTTTAATGCATAAGGGTTTACTATGCAGTTTCATAGATGTAACTAACAGAACAATGGTCGCTGGGAGCATCCTTTTGTGGTGCGAATCGCATCAAACATTCAACTTGACTCACATCCTAAAGCCCAAGACACGTTAATAATTCTGTAACTATTTCTTTGGGGATTATGGCGTTCTGTACAAAACTAAATTGGAAATATAAACTGAATCAGAACATGATTCTGAAGATACAAACGGCTCGTGAAAGTGAACTAAACTTTGTCTTTTGCACAGCAATTCAGGCACATCTACCCCACATGCTAATCAAACAACTTGGGAAATGTATGCATAGCTTAACAATTCTGGCAAGAAAAATTCTGTAGCATTACCAGAGTTGTACAGCAATGACATTTGAATCAATGGATAGGAAGGAGAACAATATATATTACTTTATTATTTATATCAAAATCCAAATAACACAGTCTAATAATTCTGGGACGGGAGTAGGAAACTACAAGAATGGGCTACTAATATAATTATAATAAAACCATTAAATATGTTACTAACAAATACCATCAGGTTCTTATATAAAATGGCTGTTGAAAATTGACAAATACAAATGAAAATTGAAATGTCTTGACAGTTCTTTGTAAGAACTCCAACATAAAAGTCCATAAAAATCAGATTAGTCATTATGAAGTTATTGTCCTGACAGGCAGACAGATGGAGCAATTTTAAAACACACTCTGCTGGGTTGAAAACACTTAAAGATTGTATGACAGCTTACACATTTTTTTTTATTTTAATTAAGTTTTTATAAGCACTTCCAGTGCTGCAAGTAATAAATTATGTTTTTGGTTCCAAGTTACCAATTTTTTTTCTTTTTATTCCTTCAGTATGGCCGGTCGTTGCGTCTTCTACTGCAAATAAGTAAGTCAGCGGTACTCCGTCAGCTGCCGAGCTACCTACTGCTACAGCAGTTAATTTTTATCTTACATAAGAAATGATGGTACACGCACATAATCAGTATTAGTAAAAATTATAAAATTAAACTTGTAATTAAGAATCAAAACATGAAACTTGGACAGACCTAAAGATATTTTGATAGCTCGAACATACTATCAGCAAAAGCATATCATGATCATTTTTTTTACATATACAAACACACACATGGCTAAACTTTGAGTTCGGCTGCGTAAAACATAAAAATATTTCTGCTAATTTCTAATAATTTTTATAAATTATACATTAAGACGTCTATGGATCCTACAACTTTATTCTTCCAAATACAAACAAATATATGATCTTGAGCTTTCATGCCGACCGTGTACAATAAAATCCTCTCGGGCTATCAACCGCGTCAAGCAGTTAAAACATAAAGAGACCAACGTTTCGAGGTCCATCTCTGTCCTCGTCCTCAGGGTACTTCATGTGTCAACCGCTTGACGCAGCTGATAGCCCGAGAGGATTTTATTGTACAAACAAATATATCGATGTATTAATCAAAGTGTAACAAAATAATTAACAGGTCCCCATAATTCTTCTACTTCTGATACTCACTTCTTAATTATCAATAAAACATTATCTGTTATTTCCAAATGGCCATCACACAATAAAGAAGCTACTAATCACTCCAATGCCACAATAAGGCAATGATCGAGATGTGTATTCATTTCATCGTATTTTACTAACGAAGCACAGCACGGACAAGGACACATATCACAACCAGGTTTCCCATCAACCACATTTTTCTCATCCCAGTCACCACCATCATCATCATCGACTGATCCATTTCCAAAGACGCTTCCCAAACACATATCAAGATGGTCGTTCAGATCAGATTTCAGTACCCCTGAATTGCATGCTGGACACTTAACTTCTCTGGAATCCCCTACTGACTTAACGCAACACTCCTGAACTGCCGAGGCGCCATCGTCAAAAACGCAAGCTCCGAGACAAGAGTCTAAGTGAGTATTTACGTCAAGTTCTCTAACCTCCGAGTTGCAGACCGGGCATTGCACCGCGTTATCATCGGTATCCGATTTTGAGGTTACGCCCGAAAGTGACGCACCTTTAATTTTCTTACTTCCTTCATCTTTAATAGCAGAACCGTTCCGTTTGTTGGCCGTAACCCCAGTAAGCATCGTCCTGTTACCTAAACCATTACCTGAATCTTCTGATAAAACAAAGTTTTTCATCAAATTTGGCATAAATGTTGCAGACTTTCCATGAGTCTCACTTCCTGCATTTAACGTATACCCTTTTCCAGTGAAAGGTACAATGTTATTTATAACCTTTTTCCCACTATTTAAATTTCCATATGAGGCACCCTTATTTCTGCCTTGAGCGGTAATCACTAATGTACCTCCACCCTTATTGGCCAACATTCCTCCGGACGTACTTGTTCTTACACTGTCTTTACATTTAGAAGAAAAAGTAGAGTGGGCCTTATCGTCAAAGGGCACGTTATTCGGGCTACCTCTCGGCAACAAACCACCATTTTGTTTGTTTGCAACAACAGAGTCATTCGTTCTCGGTCTGTCATGAGATTGACCGCCGCTCACGTTTTTATCGAACAAATCCTTGAAACCTGTAATATTATTGGTGGAACTAGAAAGCAACGAAGATTGAGGTTTGTTTTTAGTTTTGCTTAATGTCTTGTTTGTTACACTTCCATTATTTGTCGTGTTTCCGAGTATTCTTCTGTTTCCGTGGGATGGAAAGAAGTTTCGAATATCAACTTTGCTTCCGGTCGATGCCGAAACAACTGAAATAAATGTGAATGCCATAAGATTACACATACAGGGAAACAGAGAAGACAATTAGGTCACACGCAGACCAACTTCCACCCGTGGCAAAACACGAGGCGTGAAACTTCGTGGAACATGGCAGCAGTGCAAAATTTTGAGGTTATATTTTAAAAAATTTACTGTACCTGGGATCAGTACTAGTGAAAATTATGCATAAAACCACGACTTGATACGAATCCTTCGATTCCTACTTCTTCTGAGACTTTTACTGCCTCTGACTGACATTTCTTTTACTATTCTGGATCCAAATTACAACCTTTCATCCAAAAATGAAATTTTCCTTTCTCTAACTGAGAACATGTTTAAAATTCAGAATATAAGATGCGCGTGGTATTTCAATAAATATGTTAACAGTCGCATAATTCACACAAAAAACATCTAGATGAAGTTACCCTTCTTGCCGGCTTGCTTGGCTTTCTTCTCGGAAAATCCCGGAGGCTCGCGAATCTTGACGTGACGTCCCCCACACTTCGCTTGGTGCTCCTCCCACCATAAATCAGTGGGTCCAGGCGGACGGTTCATTGCACGCTTCACCATGCCAAAGAAAGGCGGTCTATTTTGGCACGGCCCATCACAACGCCACCAGTGTTGCTTATATAGTTTCACTTCTTCATGGAAGCTGTGGTAAACCTGAGAGAGGGTCAACGTACACTACAATATTCTTATCAAACACACTTGCGACTCGCATAATGGGCTTTATGGTTAAAAAGAATTCACACCAGACATTTTAAATCAACGTGAACTACTATATGCCTTTGTAGCATGCAGCACATTCCATAAGCGATTAGTAAATTAACTCGAATATGCCAAAATCTTCCAAGGGATATATTTTGTCTGCGAAACACCACGTATGTGAAAAATGGACAGAAATAGATCAGTAAATTGTGTACTTGCCAACCCATAATTCCCGCTATTCTCCTTAGGTCACTGAATTTCATTAAACAATATGACAAAACAAAAGAACTGTATAAAGAGAGAGTGAAATTAAGTCCTTGAAAACATGAACAGTAAAATTCTAAATTCATGTTTCTTGACTGTAGAATTTTTTCCCCTCACTTAGAGTTCAAAGTAAGTACATGGTCCCAAAAAATTATATCAATATTAAATTATATCCACTAAAAATGTCCTCAATTCGTGTCCAGCTTCTCCCACGCAAATCTTAAAAACGAAGGCTCACATTAAAAACAATGCACAAAAATAAGAACTTACCGAAGGCTTAAATGGAAAACAATGCACAAAAATAAGAACTTACAGTAATATTGGTACCTGCCTCCTTGTTGATTCTATACATTTGCTTATGAAATTCAGGTCCGTGGCCTTCACGGTCACGATTGTTGCAAGTCACAAACAGATACGCGTGTATCATCTCATGCTGGAAAAGAAAAACACTCCAAGCCACACAGTCTCATAAAAGCACACGTTTCGTATATGAGAGATTCGACGGTAAAGTTCTTTGACATGTCGATTTTAGGTAACAGACGTGGGTAAACCATGTGTAAAGTATCTTCGACTGATATTTAGAGGCATAAAATATTTGCTACAGGCAAATATAGCTTTCAGACTTGTTATTTCCTCGCGGACCACAGTTTTTGAATCTTTGGGAATCAGTGAAAATAAATTTATGCTACATGATATTAAAGTTGGGTTTTTTAAAACGAACAAAAAATGTTGAACCCATGTTTTATTTTTCAGGCACCACTAACTCGAAGTGAGCCACAGTGAAGCTATTGTTTTCGCCTTCAGAGCTATTGCCAATACTTCTAAAGAACATCGGCCTTCGATCTGAAAATAATTCTAGATTTAAAGAAAATAATCTACAATAACTGCCATAAAAATTCATGATACCCTTCAGAAATTACATAATATCTAATGTTTCCACAAAGTAAATAAGAGGCTCTATAAAAGGCTGCCGCTGATGAGTACTCTCAAAGCAAAAGATGAAGTACACTGCAGAAGGATACACTTTAACCCTATACAATTTGATACACAAACAAATGCAATACATACAATCAATTACAGGGCAAAGTGCTAATTTATACATATCACCCACCAGCAATGTTTCAACAAGGTCCTTTCTGGGACGCAGTTTCAGCAAAGGAAAGCTGAGCCGAACAGAGCACAGACCACCCCGACCCTCATAGCAGCACACCCCAGCACATCTGCAAACAAGAATAGAAGATTTAAGATAAATGTGTGCACATTCTGAAAGTCTTCTATTTTACAGGTCTGTTGTTCTGGCCATAGTGAAAGCCAAAGTTACATTGAACTTTAAGCACATAAACCTAAGGTCAAGAATTCCATATTTAAAAAATTGGCAGCCTAATCACAACTATCTATGTACAAAAACTATCCTTACGAAGTCATTCGTCGACTCCATCTCACTTCCACACTCCTCAACTTCCCCCAGAAGAACCGGTTGTCGAACTGAATAAACAGAGCATGTATGTCTGGTGTTGGATCGATATATTCCCATGATGAATCTACAATGGAAGCTTCTTTATGAGACTTCTTCTTGCTGTCATTATATTTGTTTTTGACATCCTGTGCCTTGTATGTATGTGAATTTATCACAGACGTTAGTTTTAACTGAAATTTAATAAATGAAAAACAGACATGAAAATGGAACATTCAAAATACTTCATAACCTAAACACAAATGCAACAAATTATATTCTAAATGTGCCTATTAGGTTAAATCAAAGTGAGTTATGCTTTCATGGCAGCAAACTCCTTCTTGATAAAACCCAGTTTTATTTGCTTTGAGGTACACTAACGAAGATAAATATCTTTGAACCTGAAATGCTTACATATTAATTTATTTTGAATTAGATCAACAGAAGCTACTATTACTTACGTCATTAACATTTAGTCCGTCGAGAAATTGGTTTTGTAAATGTGCAGCTAAAGCAAAATCCTCATCAAAGTGCATACCGAAAACAAATCCTTAGATGCAGTCGTATATTCTTCAGATAATTTACATTCATATAATGCACTCAAATATATTTGATCTGACAATAACCCCACTGCAACAAAACTACCGTTAAGCTTCACATCACGGATAAACTACATTTCGCCTAAACTCGATGTTGCCGTATGTTATCTGTGAATGCCAGAGCCTTCGCATACTCGACCATACTACGGGAATAAAAATAATAATCTAAATATTCTTTTATGCCCTCGATAATCAGAAACGGTGCGTATTTAAAGGTGAAAACCGAAATCTTTTCTAGAGAAAAATGATTTCTGGGTTGTAGCGTCGTGCACACTGGTAAAAATTTACCAACTTTCGAGAGGTGATCATTACCTCCATCATCAGGGCGATGAGTAAGACAAAGACCTCTAAAACGTTTTTAAACTTCTACCAGGCTACACGGCACTACAACCCAGAAGACAGCAATCCTCGTATTCAACGCAATGAGAACCTCAAATCCTACTTTTGTGGTATAAGCGAAGTTGGTGAAGGCACAAGCGCAGGGAATCATACATGGCGCCACAAACCAGAACACGACCATCTCTAAAACAAACATCATAATTCTCTTTTTGTTTCTAAGGCCAGCAATTGCTATGCCTTACACTGTGAAAAATATTTTCACATGGAATCTGACAGGCATAAAACAGTCACAACACTGAAAATAGATGCAGTCTCCCAAAAGTAAATCTAGCAAACTCATGGCTAAAAACTTGAGATTCAAATCAGCACAGCTGGTAAATCTGACATTTCACACAATGCTGATAAAAGAAAGGCAGTAAATACATACCTTACAGCTGAAGAGATTTCAATATATTTCAAACCATTTCAAAATGTTGTCCAGATTACACCTCCCAAAATATTTTGGATGCCATGCTACCATATATTCAGTGGTTCAATGCTATAATTCAGCCCTTAATAAATCTTTGTTTCCCACAAATATTATTAAGATGAGTTTTTACTGGAAGGAAACCTACAGTGTAATAGAATTACATTCCTTCAGTTCGACAAAACTGTAATCTTTCATCACACCAAGAATAGTCACTAACTGAAGAAAATAAAAAGAATAATCTACGCATAAAAAGTACAAAGATGTCTCAACATCCAACTGTCCCAGTGGTGAGAATGTGGCTCAGAAAACACCAAAATTAATTGCCTTTGTCCAGTCAATCTAATGAACTTGAAATATTAACATTCTAAATTGAATTCATGCAGCGAAGAAATTAAAGAAATCATAACAATTTTTTAAACTTAATACAGCATCCCCCTACTAAATTTATTATTTAAACGGCTGTAATGGATTGATTCAGAAACAGAAAATGGGACTGTTACAGTAACATAACATGTTTTGACTACAGGGAGGCTCATCCATGTTTTTCTGAACTTGCATTAAAAAATAAATAAACAGTATTCATATTTGCAACATATAATGTTTAAGTACTTTTCAGCAATTTACAAATCAATTTATAACACTACAGAATACTGCTGAATAATTGTAAAAAAAATATATAAGCATATGAATGGATAGATAAAAACATATTTAAAATACATAATCATAGAACAATAAAAATCTGTACAAAAGATGAACTAATATAAAATTATTGGGAAGATAATTACCCTTTTAATTGAGATGACACAATATATGGCAGGTTTGACTGCAGTTTGTTCACAACATGAAATGCCACAATATTAGAGTTCAAATCATAAAAATGCAAAATGATACTTAATATACAAATTTCTTAACACAGATTTTTTAAACACTATATGTAATAAACCATTAATATCCTCATTTGAATTTAAAATCATGATATCAACTTTAAAATATTAATATTACTTATCTTGACATTTATTTAGGTTTCTGATAAATCTTTATAGACTTTTGTATTTTCATATTACACTAATCTCAAATTTTAATATCTAAATGTAATTTGTAACTAACAACCTCTTCTGATTAACAACAATGAAACATGTTCGAGACTTTATATTGCACTGAATTATGCAATAGCGATGACAAAAACATTTTAATAAAACATTATGTATGTAAGCTTTGTTCTATTCAGAATATGTAAGAAGCTAAATTTATTTAATAACGTAATTCAAACACGTCTGTTCCGAGTGCTTGCATTTGAAACCTAATAAACTTAAACTACTTGTGGGTAGAACATGCATATGTTTGTCAAAAACTAATATTTTACTGGTTACATAAGACATCTATAACAGCAAATGCACAGAAATACTGAATTTGATATTTTCATATAACAGAACCAACTCATAATTGCATAATTGTTTTACTGTAGTCTTACGAAGCTGGACATACCAAGCGACTAGCTTCTGATCTTCATGTTACATAATGTATGGTGTTTAGACACCTGGTGGAAACTTTACTAGAATTCAGGAATAAGATTAGTTAACAACTTCATTTCAATGTTTTGCAAGTCCTGACTTGAAGATCAAAAGTGACAATCGAGAAGATGGTCGTCTTCTGAATTGTTATACTGTGCGGTATGACAGAAGTTCATTGATACCTCAGAGGTGCCTACTGCCTCCAACATCAGGACAATAACGGAACCAGCAAGCACTTCTGAGATGTCAGTAAACTTATACCAGAAGACAGCCATCTCCATATTTGCCACCGAGAACATGAGATTTCACGTAATGACAGCCAAGTGCAGTAAGCAATGTTTATTTATTTCCTAACCACCTTTTCTGCATTGATTCTGATAATGGAGCAGGAAATGAATTGGAAATATTTGCACCTATTTTGTCTACATTTCTTAATAAATTTCTACTAATCAACACTTTATACCCTGAAAGTGGTTCAGAAAACAATATTTACATAAGAGTAAAGCAGTCCTGCTACATGCCATGTAGGTTTCTTTTTTTTCTTTTTTCTTTTTTTGGGGGGGGGAGGTGGTATAGCTCCTGCTCATTCTTGACCTCGGCACTAGTTGGGGGTGAGCAGTCAGCATCATGCCACGGCCACGCTTTACCCCTGGGATAGGACCCCGGTACCCATTGGACAGGAGGCTGGGCAGGCCCTAGAGCCAGTCTGGACACAGAAGCTTTAGGGAAAATCCTCCGCCCCCAACACGGATCGAACCCGTCATCCAGCCCGTAGCTAGTCACTATACTGACTTGGATACCCCAGCTCTACAATATTTACATTAAAAAATCACTTAAAGTAAAATTAAATGCTTGATCTAAGCTGTATCTGTTCATCTGTGCATCTAAACCAAAAACATATTTTTATGTACTTCTCAAAATCATCATCTGAATCATGTAACTCAAATATAAAATACATTTAAAGGTAAAGTATCTAACACCTTACCTTGTTCAACATGTCATGATTATGAAACGTGTGTATATATAGCAAACTAAATCAACTGACGCATGCCATCCACTGCTGTTACCATCACCGCAGCCTTCCACTTTTATTTACATTTAAAAGCACGCAATAGCAAATTGGTGAAATGAATAGGTTCTATCAGTTTAAATGGGAATAAAGATACAACACAACTACAGTAATTTAAGAGACACCTCTGCACGTTTGGAGGATGAATCTCTGATTCATTTTTCAGATGATTTGCACGACACCCACCAAAAAATTGTTGGATTTACTGTTCTGTAATGAACTTTGTACAATCTCCTGGGACTCATACGTTCAAGAGGAAGTGTTGTAGATCTGTACATAATTTTTGAATGAGACTAAACTCCTTTCATTTTAACATTTATCAACTGTGCATCACAGTATCATATCGCTAGGCGATTAAATCCTATACATAAATGAAGCTAGCAGCCCCTTGGTTCAAGGGCTTAAATCCCTGTAACCATATGATAAATGTTCATTGACACATGAAGCTGTACGATTTTGATATGTAATCCATCTTGTGAACAAATGCCTAGCAGTTCAGTGTCTTGATACAAACCAACCTTGAAGATGGAAACAGTATGTTTCTCTGAAATGTTGCCATCTCCTGATCAGTCCACAAGGTACCAAAATCCAGAAGATCATCATCATTGTTACTGCCATGAAAACCTTAAATCTCACAACCATTTAACTATCTCTGATTAAAGAGCATGGATATAACTTTCAACTTCTGTGATGCAATGAGTCTCTATTCAACATGTCCATTATATAAGGTAGCAAAAATAAAACATACATCACTTAGGCGGTGGCAAAGTTCTCTCCTGTTCTCTGATGCCTCATTATAATTCTGATTTTTTCAGTTTTAATTTTTTTGGTAAAAAAAAAGGAATTCATTTCCGGATCATCTCACTATTACGCTTGTATATACTATCCAATTGACCAGTTGTTTTTCGATACAAATGTCACCTACCCGAATCCACAAACAAAAAACTTGCCACGATCATATTAAGTTTAATCAACGATTTGATGCTGATATTACACAATATATAATGGGTCTTAATCATTGGACTGCTTTAGAAATGTACTATAACTGTTTCAAAGATGAGGTAAAGTTGTGCCTGGTGCTTAGCTAAACAGGAACAGCTCCATCCATTCTAAACTTCAGAACCAGGTCGAGGTGAGCGGCTGGCTTCACGCTCTGGTTGCCAAGGAAAGAATCTCAATCCTCATTGGGTAGGAGACTGGGTGAGTCCCAGAACTTGTCTGGATATTCTGGATGATCCCTGATAAGAACTAAATCCTGGTAATCTAGCCCACAGCCTAGTCGCTAGAATCACTGAGATATCCTGTCAACTATATATATATTAGAAGAAACTTCTTTCCCAATTTGTATTCCAAAGGGGACAAATATTAACACTATACAGTGGCACAACCCACAAGAACATAAAAGAAAAATTAGAACTGTCATCAAAACAAATCATAAAGGAAACCTCATCTATAACGAGCACTAAAAAATCTGATTTCACAAAAAAAAAAAAAAATCTGTATAGACCATCTTCTCCAAAGAATCCAAACACGAAAATGCCACAAATGATAACATCCGTTTCATAAATCCAGTTGAAGAACACAACTCTGTCAGATGTGAGAAACACATCCACACGTAAATGCGTGCAGCGAAGTTATAACGACGTTAAGCGTGTTCCTTGTCAACACGGCATGTTCTCAGGCTGCAGACTGAGGCATGATCTCCACACATGTGAGGCAGTTGTAAATATACTGAATACGCAGTGATGGACAGCTGACAAGGGGAGGTCCTCAAGATTCAATGGGAGCCTGACAATCCCTGACCCTAAAAGACTAGTATATTACAAAATGTAACACTGAATTGGTGGGCTGTTGTGAACAGGGAGGTGGGAAATACCTTTAACAAGTGAGTAACCAATCAGGAAGAACTTTGCTACATGAAGTTAGTCAATGAAAGTATTTTACAGACTAATAAAAGATGTTTTCTTCGTAGTTACAACTTGTCATTATCATTTTCCAGTCGTATCATACCTCTGTGTTCTCAGCACTGGTATCTCACTATAACACAAGCGCATTTGCTTTTTACTCAAACAACTCGTAGGCAAGTGCTCATATTATCAGTAAGGGAGAGACTAGGTATGGTTCAGTATTCTGCAAGATAACCTCAGTCACACAGAAGATGAGAATATCCAAGTATTAGTTCATCTTTTCAAACCTTCGAGCTGTTGTAATATACTATATTATTATCTTTAAAAATCTTTGGAAACTAAAATATCTGTGGCATAAATACATACTGAGATTTTCAAAAATGGAGTCTGATGGTCTCTAGGATATGGAAGCTGTTGATAAAATGTATGACTGATAACAAAAGTTACAGTAGCTGAACATAATAACAGAAAACATAGGTTGTACTCCAAATTGTAAAATTAATTATATATAACTGATATTCCTGAATTCCAGATCTAAAGAACAAACATCATCTTGATGAATCCTGCTCTTGCACTAATTTAATGTGCCTCACAAAGATGTGAGATTGAGGAACTTGGGTGTCTTGCTGATGCCCTTTGACCCTGTACCTCCTCCCCCTTCCCAGATGACGACGCTCCCATCCGCCGCTGACGCGTACAGATGCTGTGCATCCTGGGAATAAGTCAGACTGAAACAAAATTATAGGGATTATATCAGTTTGCATGGAGGTCTTCTAAAAACCTTGCTAAGGCCATCACCAAACAGCGATAGAAAAACCCGAAAACATTCGTAAAATATGCATCTGAACCATTTCCTACATTTTTCTTGTTTATAACTGATGCTTCGCAGTTCTTTGACTCATCGATATGTGTGAGTGGCACCACTGTCAATGGTCTTCTTACTGCTAGCTGCTTGTTTCATCAGTCCTTTGGAAGTACTGTATGATTCGCCATTTAAGTTTTATTTAGTACTTACTAGGTTTACCCTTTAAAATATCTAAAAGGCCAACAGTGAGTTCTGAGGATTGCAAAACTATGAAGAGAAAGCATAAAACAGTAAATGAATAATCTCCAAAATCCAGATCATGCTAAAATGTGGAAAGCCTTAGTTCCCTGCCTTTCTGGATAAAGGGTTCCAGTACTGTAAAACAAAACAAGATTGGAAACATTCACTCAATACCAGAGTTCTATACACATTTTTCGCACTGGCACTCTGAATGCAGCTAGCTGATCTGTATAGCTCTATAAATGTAAATACTTGTCCTCAAGATGAAGACATTTCAAAGAAGAGTATTTAAAAGTGAATACCTGATGATCGGACGCGCAATAAAACTTGTAGAAATTTCTCGGACTGGAGACAGATCCCACGTGCTCCAAAGTCTGCAAAACAAAACACCGCCTTTCACATGCAGTCATGAATGAAACTTGTATATTTTAACGCTTCAAGGCAGCTGATACTGCAAAGCTCTCTGGGACTTTTTTAATATCAGTTTCCCTTAAGAATAAGGCTGATACTGCAAAGCTCTCTGGAACTCTTTTAATATCAGTTTCCCTTAAGAATAAGATGAAATCCAGTAAGATAAATCAAAGTAAATAACAAATGTCTAACCTAATGGCTCCAGTGGCTAAGCCGGCTGCTATGACATTCACAGATACACCCTCTGGTGCACCAGAGAAACAGAGCGCTGTTATAGACTCTGCCATAGAGACAGTCCCGATCGGCACTGCGTTGACGGAATGCAACCGTAACAAACTGCCCCCTGTTGCTGAATCCAGACTGCCAGAATTAGCGCTGCTAACTGTCGCGATGTCCCCAAGGGTCTCACTCACAGACACGATATTCACTGGCATTGTCATGTTGTTGCCAGAAATGCAGCGCACATATGACAAACTGCAAATATATATCACATCAGTATTTTAATTTCTACTACTGCTACTGTTCCTAACACTATAAGCAACAGCTTAAAAATATGTAGTCACAAGGCTTTGATATTTAGGGTGCCGAACCTTTAGCTATGACAACAGAAACAGTAGCAATAATATTGTACTGTACCTGACACATGGGTAAAACTGAGGAACTACAACCAGTTCTGTTACAAAGGAACCAATAACAGGCAGCTTCTCTTTCTGAAATCTGAACCTAGTTGCTAGGATACATGGTTGTTAGCTTCCATTTATCCTTTTGTTATGATACGACAAGCTTTGAGAAATTTTTGTTATACTCAAAAAAGATGAAACAGCGGTTTCATTAATGAAAGATTCTCGGGCAACAAGCCGCGTCAGGTGGCTGAATGGTGAGTGAACCATTTCTTCCGCCAATGTTTCGAGAGTCATCTCTGCCCTCATCATCCCTTGGCGGAAGAAATGGTTCACTCACCATTCAGCCACCTGACGCGGCTTGATGCCCGAGAGTCTTTCATCAACTTCACTTTATAAGGCAGTTTCTTTACTTTGTCCACTTCACATTTTCACATCCACTAGCTTCATCTGATTAATACAGGAAGTGTTAATACAACATATTTTAAAATAAACTTTGCCATTTTAACACCCCCCCCCCCCTAATCAAAAGGAAAACTCTTTGCTTCATATTCAGGAAGACATGTTAAGAAACAGCCTGTACTTACTTGTTGAGATCCCAGATAATTGCAGATCCATCTTGACTTCCAGAAACTACAATGCTGAAACTACAACAGATGTAGATATTTTGAATAGGTCCTTCATGCCCAAGAAGTGTCACTGGTTGACTATTGAATTCCAGATGACCCCTGGCAGGCATAAACTTATATTCATATACAGCCAGTTTCCCCGACCAATGTCCCATCCACAGTTGACTGCAATCAGGTACACTTGCACACGTACAGATCTGAAAGCAACAGCAAAGACAATTTTCATTATTAAGTCAGTCCCGTGGTTAGAAAGTTCCCAGACGTAACTCAACTTTTTCTTTGCCACATTTTCCAGAATGCTGAAGTTACATTTTCTACAATGCAGAACCTTATAACAGAATCAAATTATCCCCACCTTCCTTTTCTTTTTTGTTGTTTGTTTGTTAACTCATAATTTAAAACCATAACAGAACAAAGATGAAACTACATAATTATTCATATACCCATTTCACAAAAGCACTCGTAATAAAAAAATATTTTCATAACTCATGTCATATAAACCTTTATGTTTAAAATTAATTTTGACACACAGTAAATTTTCCTCATAAAGTACGTAACCTATATTAATACTCATGAAGACAGTCGTATCTTCTCGTGTTACACAGATAACTAGTGACAACTGTGTGTTTCGCTTTTCAAGGAATCATATGAATTTGC
Organism: Zootermopsis nevadensis; assembly: GCF_000696155.1. Next base: position 153,045 of record NW_019059560.1, read on the forward strand.
ACCTTCGTATCTTCAGCATGCTTACAAACAAGGTTAAGTGGCAAAAATAACTTTTCTTTAAAACGTCATACTACAATGGCTAATTCACCGGATCAAGGCCAGGCGACTTCACGATAGGCCATGGGGGTTGCTCCTTCTTCAGCTTGACTCTGACAACGCCATCCGCGTGACCCCATGTTACCAGCGCTGCCCCCAGCACTGAGGTACCATTTACCATGCTGAGTCCTGTAACGTAAAACATAAATACACGGCGACTAGCAGAAACGGACGTGGCAAAATAAGCAACCACAACATGGTGTATGGTGTCATGTTCCCAAAATGATAATGCAAGTGTCAAGAAACCACAGTGAGTCCTGAACACATGAACATTAATCGCTGTTCTTCCCTTGGAGCAAAGGGTGAAGTTTCATACGCACATAAAACAATAAATGAATAAACAAACTCTCAAACTGTTTCCTTTTTAAATTACCCTTTTCTTTGCTGTACTTAAGTAGAATGGACGTCTGTGGAGCTAGACCAAACACATCATTAGTTAGCAAAGGAACAAGGCTGGCAACTGGAGTGCGATGCTGGTGCTTCCACACTACTACAGGATCTGCGTCGGCGAGGGAGCCGACATAACTTCCCCACAGCAAACCTTTCACACCAGGAACTACTTCTCTCTGTCAAACAATGGAAAGACTTTCTAATTACTGCAACACATTTCTGTACAAATATAAATTCAGTTACTGAACTGTGATCAAATAAATTAATCACAGGATTAAATAATCATAACATCGCTGCAGAGATCAGAATACACAACTGATCAGTTCATAACCGTATGCTCACTAACCAGCTAACTAACTAACCAATTTACTCACTCCATGGAGCACAGTCCTTTTTGAGAAGTTAACAGTCCCTAAGCTAGTCGAGAAATTCTCACCTTTTTATGGAACCTGAAGGTTCATTACCATTTTCACAAGTGCCCACCACAGGTCCTTATCTTGAGACAGATAAATCCAGTTCATACCCTCTGACCCTACTTAAGATCCATTTAATATTTTCCTCCTATCTCTTCCCACATCTCCCAAGTGAGCTCTTCCCTTCAGTTTTTCCAATATTTTGTAGAAATGTCTCAACTCCCCCCAAATGTGCTACATGTTCTTTCCATCTCATCCTCATTTATAAATTTATACAATAGAAATTAAAACAACTCACTTTTCGATCATCTCGCATTTTTAAATAAAAAAAAAGACTCACTACAATCATTGCTCACTTACCACAGATGAAGACAATGTCCGGGAAGACAATGACTGGACCACCATTGGATGAGCTGAACGAAACAGCTGTCGTGGGGTTTGTCCATAAGTTCGTACCATCGTTTTCCATGCTTTCCTCTCCAAAGGGTCACGTATCTTCTCCACATCAAAACCACAGTACGTCTGAAACACAGAAGTTTTGATAATTACATGTTAAACTACATAATCAGACAGGGACTAAGGAGTAGTATGTTAAAATGAAAGCATAATATGACCTTATTTTTATTAAAATTTCATTTTGTGAAGAAACAAAATGAAACTATACCGCTGGGTGAAACACATTGATGGCTTCAACAGCTGCTTTGCCGGTTTGTTTGTATCCAAAGACAAGATCAATCCAGAGAGGCAAGTTTTCACGGGCATGTGCCGACTCAAGTGCCTGACGGTGAATTAATACAAATCGTCTGGCATCACCATGGCTCCACGGAGGCAATTCAACATCGTTTACTCGCTCTCCACTTTGACGAACTCCAAAATTGAAATCTGAAAAGCAGCAGTAGACACAGAGCTTAAAGTTAAACATTCTCTAAGTTCAGGAATGCACAGTTAATCTTCATTAAATTGATTTTCAAACCTCCTTAACAGTCCATAACTGACTAAGATCAATAAAAAGTGCACAATTATAGCTTCCAGCAATCTTGTGATTAAATAAACTATCACATGCAGAGACAGCTTATTATAAAACTGCATACTTAACATGTACATTCTTCAACAACGAAGGAATATAATGTTATGTAATATGATGTCAGAAAGTTTATCAGATTCATCGAATCATGTACCAGTGTTAAGAGTTCAAACATACAGTAACAAAAATATTAAAATGAACGACTGGTCCAATTTCAAAAAAGAAATATCTTCAAGGGTTATACCTTCCGAATTCCGCAAGAACTCCGGTAGGAAGAAGAACTCTGGAATGAGTTCTTTCACATCAGTGGTTGAATCTGAGCTCGTAAGTCGCCATGTTGTATGTAAAGAATGAAATGTTCGATCAGGAATATCAAAGTTATCATCTGGAAATGAATAAACTGTTTATTTCAACTGCTGATTTAATCTCACCTAAACCAACATCAACATGCAAATGGCTGTTTTCTGGGTTGTTGCATCATGTAGTCATGTAGTCTCAGAGAAGTTTACCAAAGTGTCGGAGATGCCTACTGCCTCCATACGAGTTTCATCAAAATTTGTGGAAATACTCTGAAGGCACATCTAAAAGTTCATTTAGGCCCTTGGAGAGAATTAAGCAAATGACAATTAATACTGATAATAGTCATGTGACAGAAGCACTGTATATAAAACTTCAAAGAAACAAAATATACAAGCAAAGGCTACTTGGGCTCTTAATATTATTAAAAGAATAAAACTAACTTATGCATGGCAATACTCATGTAACGTTATGTGCCGTATACCCGTATATCAGGTTTTATCAAAATATGTAAAATAACTAAAAAGATATACAAAAAAGTTAATTTAGGCCCTGATGTAAAGCAGTTCTTAAATTATTCAGACTGAACCTATATAAAAATACTACTGTGGACATTGTTTCCATAAAAGACGCACATTTCTTGATCCGATAAATGAATATCATGACTTATGTATGAAGTAAAGCTTTCGCGGCGACTTAAGTTGATGAAAAACTCTCATGTTACAAGCCGCGTCAGGTGGCTGAATGGTGAATAAACCATATATTCTGACATTTCGAGAACAATCTACGCTCTTGTCCTCAGGGTTGCTGGGTAACAAATCCGATTCTTTGTTGTGCACTCGCTGATGGGAAACTCTCACAACTATTCCACGGAGTCAGTCAGTAAGTTAACCTTATACCAACACAGTCAAATTTCACATTCTCGTTTACCTTGGTAAGTGAGGAACATTCGTGTGAAGGGTGGAAGACGAACCAAGAAGTGGAGTATCGTCCCTGAATTGGAATAATGGGAGCCATAGTGGTATGGCTCCTGGTTAAGAGCCACCAGATGGAGACCTTCCATAAGCTCCTGTTTCAAATACTGTAACGCAAGACGTAAAATCAGCTACAACAGACTGAATTCCTTCGATACTTATCAGTAAGAATAATACATGGACCACAGAGTAACGCAACATGACAAAACCTTATTCAAGCATATTCTCAGGAACCGTAAAACTGACAGAAAACCAGTCAAGAATATCTTACATTATAATTGTTGATATAATGCTGTTCATTCTTCTTGTCTTGGACTGCCATTGGCTTCTTGAAGTTCCTGAAACCGATAGTAATACATATTTCAGTGGTTCTAATTCAGTAAACGAAACACAAATAAGGCGCATGATGCAATCACATATTATAAAGATCAGAAACATTAAGTTTGAGAGGAAGATCGACTGTGCAGCAAAACTGTAAAATTAAAAACCTACGAGGATAAACAAAAATGACATTCCATTACCAAGAATGATCAAGAATGTGGTAAAAATGAGTTATTAGGAAGCAAATACTATAACAGAGAGGGATTAAAATTAGGTCAGTTAATAGTTTCATACTTTAAGAACATTTTCCTTATTACACAGCAACATTCCCATCAACAGACTATAACCACATTAAATGTACATCACAACTGAGTAATACTGAACTCTTTGAAGGAAGGTAAGTGATAAATCCATAAAAATACCTGTATGCCTGCGGATCAGTAAGGTCAAGTATTTGACTAGTGTAATCAGAAATTACAAAAGGAAATACAGGATACTGCATTAGATCGTTATATGAACGACCAGCCATCTTGTTCAGCTGTGTGAGATATTCCCAGTTTGTGAGCAGTCCTTCCCGCCACAGCTGAACCGTGTCACTCAAGTTGTCACCCGTAACCCGATTTGGCAGCTGGCACTGAGACAGTTCCCAAGCAAAACTGTCACGTTCCTGTAAACGAAATAAAATTTGTCTATTAGTTTATAACGGGACACTGACATAATATTACAGATGGTAACAGCAGTTCCTAAAATGGAGTAAGGAACAAACTGAGATTTGAGGTTTTAAATGTCTGCACCTCTTCACTGTCTGTTTAAGCATTTCACATGGAAATTAGAAAATATTTTCTCACATTTTAATTTTGAAATGAAATGAGACAATTTGCTATATCCTCAAATCCGTACCTCTAAAACAACTAAATGAAGCCCTTTGAAAATCATAACTTACAATCAATAAATTATTCTACTTTCAAAGCACAAACTTGCATGAACTAGGATAAAGGAACATACCCGAAAACAAAACAGAAACACTTAAGTTATAGAAAGGTAATTTTTTAATTTGACATAAGAACTTACTTTAGATGACTGGAAAGCCACAAGATAGGTTTTTCCACTCAGCAGAAATATTTCAAGTCCCCTCTCTTGGAGCTGAAAGCGCCGATTGTGTATTTCCTTTACATTTTCAAATGGCCATGCAGTGGAAGATACATCCAAACTTCCAGCCGTCACCTGTAACAGACATTTTAACCAGAAGTAAATAATAAGCCATACATAATTTAGTATTTCAGTCAATACAGGATTAGGTATTCGGAATATTTTTATTTTGAATAGTGAATGACGTGGAATCTGAAACTGACAAAGAACCTGGTCCTTCCAGTCAACGTTGTGTCACACCAAAGAAAAAGTCCCCTGACCAGTAACATTTCAGCAAGTCAACAGCGTGAAACGTGAACAACTTTTTCAGGAAATAAATTACTCAGATGAGCAAACAAAAATTAATCTTACTGCCAAAGCTTGTGGTGTAGGAATAAGGACTGTGCACAGGATTTTATAAGAAGTGAGAAATGAGGGATTCTCGTATCAACAAGGAACAGAAAGGTGAAATCAAAGTGTGCTACAAAACTGAGACCAAAAAATTTGAGAAATGTACGAACAATTACACTCGGTGATCTATAAGGAGACATAAAGTGGCAACATTTAGGTACAAACCTCAGCAAGATCAGTTTCCAGCATACTGTCGTCAGCCACGAAGTAGAGGCAGCTTTCGCCAATCAGGAGCTCACCTGGCACCTCGTTAGCAGGTGTGATTACCTTCGCTGTGCACATGTGCTGAATCTTCTCATTTGTGTGAAGGCGTTCTATGAGGACAGAGGATGTCGACGATTTCTTATCTTGTTCAAAGAGGTACGACAATGGGTCTGGATTCTTCACTGCATCTGAAAGAAAGATATTTGAACCTGGCATTCAAGATGGTTGCTTACAAAGAGTTTCTGATACTGTACACGAATTATTGATACAGTGAGCTATATATCCAGCCTATCATAACCTTATTCATTAATTATCTTAAAAGCAATATCGTATAGCACTGAAAGTAAGTAAAAGAAGACTTGAGGTTCTCACAGCGGTGAATATGAAGATTTCTGTCTTCTGGGTTATTGCGCTGTGTAGTCTGGCCGATGTTAACCAACGTTTCAGAGGTCATACTGCCTCCGTCATCAGGGCGATCATCGCCCTGATGACGGAGGCAGTATGACCTCTGAAACGTTGGTTAACATCGGCCAGACTACACAGCGCAATAACCCAGAAGACAGAAATCTTTAAGTAAAAGAACTTCAACATACTGATAACAATTACAAAGTTTTTACAAATAAATAATCAGTCAGCCACAATACTGAACAGGCTCAGTCCTGAGAATTTACAGTACAACCAACCTAACTTGCGCTGGGCTCCTGGCATCAAGTATTTTCTGCCAATATTCAGATGACACCTCTGCAACCTGTTCCTGACTCTGGCAGGTCCTTCTGTGGCATCCAACTGCCAGGATCTAAAAATACACGAAGACAACTACGTTCCAACTATCAGAGTGCAGAAGCACATTATTTTTCACAATAAACAGATAAATTATACAAACTTACAACTGTGTTATTGTGAGGTCTGTAAAAATAATATTTTTTTATTCAACAAAAAACAAACTGAACAACATCAAGTAGGCCTAAAAATAATAACATTTATAAGTATTTATTATATTTACTTTGGATATGAATCTGGAAAGAACCACACAGCTCGTTCGTGCGATAACTGCTGAATGATCTTCTGCCACTTGATGCGAATCTGCACATTCTCGCTGTACGCTTGCTTTATGTGTTCCATGAACGCTTTACGCTCACCATTTTGTGCATCCACGACGGTACGAGTGATGCTCATGGCAGCTTCAGCAACAGTCTTCATTAGTCCTTCAAACTTGAACACACTCCTAAGAAAAAATATTCATACACATTACTTTACGTGACACAAGACAGTAACCATCAGAAATACATACAAGTAGGTATTTGCTAATACAAGTACTGTATATATTGATTTATAAACTCCAAATTTTATTTTAATTTTAGGAACACAAAACATTCAACCCATTTTGGGAAAAATAATTTTATGCAAACAAAATCTAGCATTACAGTTCTTTTAAGAACATTTCACAATAATATTTTGACAATAACATTTTCACAGATACAGACATTTTCTCAATATTAATATAATTTTTAGTTAAATCCCCCAAGTTAAAATCTAGTCAACAACCCTTCAGTACAGGCAGAATTAGCCACGACTAGCTGACGTTAAAAGTACTACAAAGTCTATAATTAATACATATCCAACCATGCTCAAGAATTTCCTGAATGTTCTATTCTATCACGTGGATGGAGAAAAGTAACCAACCGATGAGTAGCTCCCTCATTCTGTTTCTCGTACTGTTGACGCTGCTTGTCCATGTCTGCTAGTAACATCCTCAGCTCATCCTCCCAAAGGTCACCAGAAATAAGGTTTGTAATACCCCAGGACTGTAACTGCTGGCTGAAGTCTTGGCAAGCCCGTAAGTCAGAACCCGACATCTGGCCAGAACATCTATGGAGCAAGTCCCACAGAAACACTGTGAACTTCTGTTCATTCTGGAAACAGAACATTTATTACTTTAAAACTGAAAGCACAATTTCGTTAGTATTTTTTTTACATATTTTAAAACTTATTCTGCTGTGTGCTATCCAAGACAGGAAGTTACGTTTTGAAGTTCCAAAATATGTACACTTTATTTCTTCTGTAATTACCTGTGCATGTGTATGCAGAATGTTGGACAGCAGTTCCTTGCACTGAGACTCGGTACGGAGCGTGTGCACAACAAAGGTTCTTATTTTAACAGGTTGGTATGGTGACAGCAGCCACACCAGAAGATGTGCTGCCTGTATTCTCAGCAGGTCTCGTACAGCCCACATGACAGCAACCCAAGTGCCGCGCTGACCTGTGCTTCGTTTCTCAAGAACCGAGCTCAGACCTTGCAATACTGTGGCAAATAGTCGACGAGCATAGCTCAGTTCCACACTGCAACCTGGCATATTGCATCCATCTGTCTGTTCTAAAATGAATATGAAAATTATTATTCCACTCACTTCAATGGAGATTATTACTTTAACAACAAAATTCCCCCAAAATATTTATGTTAATTCAATTGTGATTTTCCAAAACTTGAATCCCTGCAGGAAAAACAGCATCTCTGGAATCTTTAAAAACAGAAATGACCAAACTACTTTTATTATGTATGTGTGAACATAAATATCTTTAATTAATCAAAGCTGCTAGCAGTAAAACTATTTGTCCAGCACGCACTAGCTGTTAACATTATATAAATTATAACTAATCAGAAGAAAAATCCCTCATTTCTCTCTCATGACAAAACCACTTGTATTAGACAGAAAATATCTACTCTTACTAGTCATCGGTAAACTTGCAAAATATCAAAATAAAATGTTCTTTCATGCATGTACATATGTTTCTTTAATAAGTCCACGGGGCACAGTCCTTAAAAAGTTAATGGTCGTTCATCTCTTCATGGAACCCAGAGGTTCATTACTGCGTTCACTATACTCAGCAAAGGATCCACAAACACAATCCACATCCTCGTATATATTTAAGATGTCATAACATCCTTCTATCTATCACATTCACCTACTACTTTTATGATTTCAAATAACCCATAATCTAACCTTAAATGTCAGACGACATTATGAGATTCATGAGGGCAGTTCTTAGACAAAGGTAAAATTTAAGTATGAAATATTTTGTTGTTGTCATTTTTGCCTCTAAAGCGCATGTGACAAAAATTTAGGATGTAAAAAGTGAAGAAATATCGTATAATTATCTTTACAACATGCAGTTCAAAGTACAAGGTTCAGTATCATCAATAATTAACATACCTACATTAATAAGAAAATCAACAGAGTTTGCGATCACTGTTTTGAAGCGGTCATTGATTTCTCCTCTTGGAACTTCTCTTATTGCGCTGATTAGCCCATTACCACCGCCGTACTTCCCATTACAAGCTGAACTCTGGAAACTTGATTTGACAGGATTTGAGCCACAATTTGTAAAACCCTGCAATTCCAAACTACCACCTAATGTCTGTTCAGCATCGTAACTTGTCGAAAGTACTGAAAACACAAGAAAATATGGTGACATACTTACTTCTGGTTTGTACGAGAGTGAAGCAACACATCAGAACACTAATTAAGGGGAAATTTTAAAGGAGCAAGTTTGAAACTAGCAGAAATATGCATTAATCATAAATCTTAAATGAGGCAAACAAATCAAGTGCTCTGCAATTCACTATCACACTGTGCTTATAAATTTCTGCATCAACTCAGTGAAACCAATCTTCTAACCTTATACAAGAAATTTAACAATCTATTATAAAGAAAACAAATGAAAGTTGAAGTACTTTCTTTTCTTTCTAGTGAAGTCTTTTGGTCTCTCTGGCCTTTATCCACGTAACAAGGATGAAACACAATGAGATGAATTATTCATTGAGGAAAGAACTGCATTTACTCTCAATGACAGAATGATGATGACGATGATGATTTATATTCCACAAATGAATAAAAGTGTTGACAGCAAACATTTTACATTATGACGTTAATGACCCACTGGCTGTCATCAGGTGCTAGTAAAACCTAACCTTACCTGATGTCAGGAAGGTGGTGGTATTAATGAGCTTTGTGCCAGATGGTTGCTGCAAAAATGTTATCATGTCCTGAATGACATCCAATTCTCCTTCTAACAGAACACACTGAGCCTCTCTAAGTGCACGCACACAGCGACCACGTGTACCACATGTGATACGCTCAACCTTCTCCAAATAGCTAAGCTGTAGTTGAATGTCTTTAAGTACCTGCCAAGGTAAGGAATTGGTAACGTCAAAAGATATACATAAAAATAATCAGCTAGAAAACTTCAGAAAGATCATAAGAATACAGATCCTAATGTTAGGTCTAAAGAAACATGAACAGCTTACACTTTTGCCATACAGAAAAATACGGACAAAAATGAATTAATATGGTATTTAAATCCGTATCTGTAGTGCCTGATGATGGATTTAATTTTGAGCATCGATTAAAATTTCAGTTAACAGTTTACCAGTACGCCAATGTGATATACTGCAAGTTGGACCACTCACAAGCCACGATATTCAACCAATAAGAGTTAGACACACTTTTTCTATCCAAATTCATAACGTGCGCACAGAGACCTGCATGTGGTGAGCACCAGGAGTGTGCAGAACATGAGCTGAGAGTGTCACCAAGAACACGTGTATGTCACCAAATAGAATGTCCTGTTCTGAAATTCCACATAAGTCAGTGGTCTGAGGGGCTTGGTGTGCCACTGCAACTACCGTGCGAGCTAAAACTTCCAAAAGGCCACAGTCCAGCAACGGGCGAAACGACTCTGGTACCTGTAACACAGCGACATTTCAACAGTAATACTAATAATACGAGGACACGTACCCTAGCAAAGGCTTTCTCATTATAACTATTGATTTGAGCCATAACGAATTAATAAAATAATGTTTTCTTGGATACTCATGAATATGGCATGTTAATTTGGATCAATGGACAATTTCAAACTAGCTCACCTTAGCAAACACATCCCGCAGGAAGAGAATCATATTATGAGTAAGAGCGACATCGTGAACAGCTCTGGGGAGCAGAGCCAGCAGGGGTGGAAAGCTGTTGAGTTGTAGGAATGAGAGCTCAGACAGAGATGGCACCTCAGTCTGTTCTTCCAGCGCTACATTGCAGCGTGTCACCAGCGACACACAAGCTTCAACCAGCTCCAGCGATGCAGGAAACAAGCTTAGCTGATTTGCCAGCTGATGGAAACCCTTCAATTTAAGGAACTTGTTAATTTCCTCATCAGTCGAGCGCTGTAAGTATGCTGACAGCACCTGTTACAAAGGACACAAACAGTTTAAATAGCAGACAGCACCTCCAGATAGTAAATAAATCTACCCGTCAAAATTGTAAACTAAGACAGAAAAGAAGAAGAATAGTGAAAAAGCACACATTCATTTCTGAAGAAATAAGTTCTTGTGGTGCTAGATGTAAGACAAAATATGGTAACACAGAGGATTAAACACTAAAGTCTAAAGAATTAAGAAGGCTACAATTAATGGAAATTAATATTAAAATAGCTTGAAGATGGCCTCATACTGTAGGACAAAAAAATGTTAGTTATCTCTGAAAATTATTAACTGCTATCCTTTCATTCACTGTTTTAACAATCTGAATTCCAAACACCAACATCTTTTATACTTGTTACACGCTAACAAACTACACTCAAAACAGCTTACCTTAACAACAGCCATACGAACACGGGAATCAGAATGATTCGCCATGACGAGCAGGAATTCAGCCTTAACCACGTGATTCAAGACCTGATGAGCCATGTTGTCAGGGAGAATTAAAAGTGTGTCACGAAGTAACAGAAGGAGTCCTTCCACCACAAGTCCTTTCTCTCCTTCACCAACAGCAACGTATGGTTCAGCATCTTTCATCATTTCTTGTGCGTCTTCAGTAAGTTCACCATCGCGCCATGGGCTAACTGCAGGTTCTTTCTATAAACATGGTTAAAAATATTATATAATTAAATTATAAGTCAGAAATTATCGTGTATACTAAAGAGGAAAACCGGCCGCTACGATTATGTGGAATTAACCTAGCAGATTTTTCCAAAAAAGAAACTGGTACGGCTTCTTTACTGTAATGAACAGATAGCTGGTACAACTTACCATCCCTGTTTCAGTAGTAAACTTCTCTTTTTCCTCCTCTGACCCCCCGGTCTCCTTGAAAGTTAACCCCCCTTCCCCTCCTCTGTCCGTAGTGGGTGAGAAGAATGTTGTCTGCTCTGCACAAGCTATTAATTTGTCAGCAGTGTCTGTGCAGCTGCCAGCCTTCCTGTGGCCTTCCAAACTTCCTATGTCACTATTGGTTTCTCGGTAACTTCCTGCGATTCCAGAGTCAACATTGTCTGCAGCTCGGTTGCTGTCAACAAGCTGTGTTGATGCTACTTCAACCACACTTTGTATATTTTCAGCTGTAAACTGAGAATCTACATTTCCACCATCTAGAGAGTTTTGTTTAATCTGAAAGTAAAAAATGGTAAGAAATGTAATTAATTATAACATAAATTTCATTCATAAGTAAAAGTCCTGAATTTCTTGCAGAAATAATGTAACATAGCACTAAAAAGTTCATTATGAAGGATATTCATTTATTGTAATCATCAGAAGGACGGTGATGGAGGCAGTGAGCATATATAAAACATCGGCCAACTTCTACAAGACCACACGGCACAATATTCTGAAAGGCTGTAATTTGCTCAATTAATAGTTGAAACTATAATTTACCTGCAAATTTGTTAAAGCCTTATTTAATTTCTGAGGATCCACAGGCTGAGCAAAGTCAATCTCTTTCGTATCTTTTGAACCCTTCCTTCCAGATTTTGATTTAGCTGCACGGTTGCCACCTTCAAAAGAGTAACACATATACATGACAAATAACAACATGGAAAAACACATAAAATAATAACTGGTAACACAACAAATTCAAAATCAGCACCTGTAGAAGTGAAAAATAAAGACAAAGTATTTAAAAATAATATAAATCCAATAAAGAATTATTATAAACTGGTGGAAAGTAGCAGTACTCCTGTCTTGGGGTTGGTTATAGGGCTAAGAACCTTTCCATGTTAAAGAAATATAGTTTACAAAACTTTAAACAAACCTCAGAATTATACTGACCTTTGGAATGATCCAGATAACATCTGAAGGATATGAGAATTGAAATTTTGAAGGTACATGAACAAACTTCAGTGAAGTTTTCATATTATAGTTCTCCTTCCACATAACAAAGAAAATCATGAGTCTGCCAAGAAGAATTAAGTCACTAGCATCGATATACACAATAATAGTGCAAAGTTAAATAGTGAATCAAAACTCAGACACCAGGGCTACGTATGGAAAAAAAAGATTACCTGTCTTTCCGTGAGCAACAGGTCTTGGTGATGGTCCAGGCTTGGTACTGAGGGCACTGCCAGTTCCACTGAGATTAAGAGGGTTGTTTGGAGGTGTTGGAGAAAGAAGAAAGTAGAAACTGGACCGCAAATGCGTAATGTAGGTGGCGCTTGCCCGATGCAACAGGACGAGGAAGTCAGTAACTGCCACGATGTGAGAGAACTCCGGTGGCGCACCCATTAATGAACGGATCAGTTCCACCAGCGAACAGCAAACAGATATATGGAGCTGAATTGTCTCTTCGTACAGAAATCGTTCCTGAAGGAAAAAAACAAATACAGGCTACACTTGATAAACAATCATGTTTTACAAAACAAAATCAAGATATGCCATTGTCTTTTGTAGCCCCAATGAAGCTTACCATCATTTGACAAATGCACAATTTAATGGTAAAATATATGCACACAGATCCTTAAACTGTTTGCATTTCATCTTCTTAATAAAATGTTATAAAACAATAACCCAACCTTGCAAAAGAGAAGAAGAGCTTCCACCATTCGCACACGATTCAACTGGGCAGCATTAAATTCACGATATGGATGGTCATCCCGCAACAGAACGTGCAGCGTTCGGAACAACGTGCCCAGAACGCCGCCGCCTTCCTCATCAAAGGTACAATCTTCTTCCTTATTGGCAGCACGTTCCCAGTCACGCCATGAACCAACTATAGTTGTCAACAAAAACGAATTGACAATAACTGCATCAGAACGAGTTGCTATGTGGAACCGACGAGGACCTGGCTGGTACTGGAGGACAGGTTTGTCACAGCAGGTGTCCAGAACAGCCTGAAAATGAAAGTGGTATTACACTCATAACTCTCCTTCATTTTCTACAATTGACTGATAATGATAAGCCCAAATGCCCTCAAGAAGATGAAAGTCCACTGATAATGACATACACCGTGGGAAGATGCTGTGCTATGTTAACGACAGAGCTGTTATTATGATTTTATTGTTACCTTGGTTGGTCAATGAAACAAGCTGGAAAAGTTAGTGCATGAAATTATGGTAATGTTAGGTAGTGATTACAAACAAGTGAGAAAAAAGTAGTAGGAGGAAACTTTCTGGACCGTGTTTCAACGATGTATTATTCCAACATCTGGTTGATGTGACTAATGGCGATAAATTACAAACACCATTCAGATATAATGTTTTCTTACCTTGAGCATGTGATGTCCAGCTACACATCTTGGTGACTGCAGAACTTTAAGGAGTAGTTTGTGGCAGTCCTGGTTCACAAACTGCGAGAACAACTCACTGTCACTCTGAACAAGCTTCAGCAAAAGAAACAGCGTGCGAGCCTGGTACTCTTGAGAAACCTTCAGCTCAACCACCTTCAAACAAAACACAGATAAAAACAACGGAAGTAGCGATAATGTTAATAATTTCTTTGTTTAAGGCACAGTTTATAAAAGTAGCGATAATGTTACTAATTTCTTTGTTTAAGGCACAGTTTATCATCATAATCATCACTACCACTACCAAAGAATCAACATTTTCCTTCATCTTCAGTTGTCACAGGGAGCAGGGGGAATAACATATGATAAGATAAATTGTAAATGACGAATAATAAGGTCTGTGGGAAAAATCGGCATTCTACATGGTACTGAATCAAACAGCACAGCATACCACACGATAAAAACAAAATCAAACAGGGTTCCGTAAACTTACCCTAGCAAAGAGGAAAAGAAACACGGGTGTGCCACCCAAGATGGATGCAGCAGCTACTAGGCCCTGGTAGCGGCGGGAGTTGAGCGGCGCCAGCAGCGTAGGACTTAACGACAGAGGCAACTGCTGACTGGCTCGCTGATCTAAAGTCACCACACGAAACCCCGGTTGCCCCGGGAAAAGAGAACCAACTACTCCTACGACAATTATCAGCATTTCAATTTCAATACGGAAAGCAACGGTGAGGTAATATTATATGAGCTCCATAGTATGAATTCTTTCTTCAGCAGCTGGGGAGGGAATCTTAATGAAAACCAAGACGCACAAGGAACAGAAATATCACAGTATACTCTATAATAGTTAATTATAGGTATTTTTGTTTGAAGTTAGTTCTACTGTTATAGAAAAGAGAATTGAACTTTAAAGTAAATTCCCATTGTACTTCTTGCACCTCAGCTTTTATCTATCGTAATAACAAAATATCATGTGCGGCATTTATACCACAATTTACAAAATAAATTTCTTCCTGATGGCATACATCAACTTACCTCCAGGATTAGTTACCACTTGCGGATAAACACTGACCACCTTAGGATTCTGGGCACAGTAAATCAGGAGTAAATTATCCTGAAACATAAAAATGGAACCCATCACAATTTAGAAAGAGTAGATCTTATTTTACAAAAATTATCCCAGCAGTCATTCAGATTAGGGTCCCATGCACCCACTTACTTACTCGTCCATTTTGGTACATTAAAAAAAGAAAACAAGGATTTGTACGGAAAATCTGAACTACATATGCAAAATGGAGTACTATTAACAAATTAAACCAAAAGCCACATAAATATGGAAAACCTGTTAATGAATGTTAATGTCTGTAGAAAATACACCAAGAAAATGGAAAGAGTTCAAAAGAATGAAATACACTTACACGTACAAGAAATGAAAAATAAAGAATATTCAGTACAAAGTTAAAAAAAGGGCAAAAGAATATTTTTATATATCTTAGCAACACATGAAAAAAAAAAATGCTATACAGTAGCTGTGCAGTCAAAGAAGTCTATGGTCTGCGATGCTCAAAAGCTGGGATCAAGAATCTGAATCCCGCATGGGACACGGATACTTTTTAGTACGCGAAGGAACACAAAAATTAAGGGCAGTTTACCTGCAGTTCTTTCAGATTTCCCTTGTTCCCGTCGAGAACGGCATCCCAGTCAATGCCACAGAACAATGTCTTGGGTCCAAACACAGATGTAAAATTGGGACTGAGCTTATCTACGTCAGCACAGTCAGTCAGGTTAGTGTAGTTGGGGCCCAGTCCCACCAGGTACACAGCCCGCTGCTTGGTAAATACAGGGCTCCTGAACACCATAACACTACCCAGATACCAGGACCCAGAACAACATTCTGAATCCAATGCGCCTATGGAATGACCCAGCAGCAGACACGTAGCTCGAGTTCTTCGAACCAGGAGGCCGGTGAACGGAAGCAGGACTTTTGCTTCCTGCCAACCATCCATAATTAGGGTAACCTGAATTGTCAAAACCACACCAAAATATATATAATATGTAACGCTTTGTCATTAATTACATCAGAAAAACAGAGGTCAGCATTTACCAGACAACACAGTGCAACATCCCAGAAGACAGTCAGTCATCTTCTTAATTTTCTTGGTTACGTAACCTTTGGTAAAATAGGTATTTCACAAAAAATAAATGTAGACATATGAATTACACAATACAAATGGCTCTAAAAGGTTACATTTCTTAATAGATGTAGATATTTGTGTCACATTTAAAATATCCATAGTTCCATTACTTTCAGGAATCACGCCCAAAGATCATATGAAATTTCTGACTGGGAAGGACGTTAACAATAAGATCTTGGAGCACCGACAAAGTCACCGCACATCCTAGATATCAGAAAGACACAATCACTCACCACATCAAACCTGATTATGGAGACAGAGCAGTTCTCAGAGATGTCAGTTTTAAACAAACCTCTGACGTGCCTCATCGCCTAAGAAGATTTTCATGCATTCGCCATGAAAGCTTCAAGACTTGGATATATAATTTTTTAATATGTTCAGGTGCTATATGTAAGTTGAAGAGAAATGTTTAACAGCAAGCAACTTCCATGATGTAACAAAATAATACAAATAAATTTTACCTCGATAACAGTCTTCCTAGCACGCATGTAGTCACAGACATTAACAGCTAAATGATGCCACTGTCCTGCACTCAGAAGTCCCTCGACTGCTGCTTCCGATAAAATCTCGCATGCTCGAGGGTCTGATCGAGTCAGTTTCAGTGTTACCGTACCTGAAAATCAACTTTAAATTACCTGATTTGCAAATTACTACTAATCTTCACAGCAGTTTCATTTAAAAGATGCAATGTTAAAAGGTGAGATATGTTGAGAAAGGACAGAAGGGAATCGATAAAAGTACGAAAGGGAAGAAACGGAGAGTAAGGTACGAGATATGAAAGAAATCCATTCCCTATTAAATTTCAACGGGTCCTTAAATCCGGGTTCAAATAAGACTTGTTCCTCCATGATTCCCCTTACTTAATATACACTGTCATACACAATGAATAAAAATGTACTTGGAAAAGGTAAATTAAAAAATCCTACATCTCGTATACAAACACTCTGCGAAATTCAATCACATACCAACACTAGTATCCAACCAGGCTTCCAAAACAAGTGCTTCATAACCAATAGAAAATATATGAAATGTTGACTCCTTAGTGACTGGCTTTACTCGAACTGCAGACGCACCAACTGCTCCATGGTAAACTGAAACGGACAGAATGGCATCGTAAACCTTCCTGTACTACAGACAAAAGGACTTAGAAAAGGATTCTAACCTAACCTCTAGCATTTGGTGACAGTGGTGTCCTGTCTTCCATAGGGAGTTTTCTTTGAACATCTCTCACCGCCGAAATTTTAAATTTCTAAAATTAACAGTGTTTCAGAGATTAGCGCCGTCTCAAAAGCATAATAATTTTTTTAGAATTTTAAATGTTGTAAATTATGTTTATCATGGGTTTAGTACATCTCATAAGAGATGCATTTCACAAAACACATTCAAGAACTGTGATACCGAGACATTTCCTGTACTCACCGTGATCTTTAGTACCATCAGAAGTAACACCCCAATCTGATACAGAACTACTGTCTGAGACAGCAGAAAATGAGGCTGTTCGAGTCAGGTCAGGAGCCACGCCACTGTTTCCGTGTTCCATTCGTAACCACAACGAGAGGGAGAAACCCTGAAGCCACAGTGACCATCCCAAGTCTGCGTTTAAGGGAAGTGACAAAGCACACTGAGACCACGAAGACCTTACACCTGCAAGTAACAACATTCCACATAAAAACATTTGGTCCACGGTGTAGATATCTCACGCGAAACTAAAAGGCTCTATCGCGGCCAAAACTTTGGAAATATGGAGAACGTCAGATTCCAACCACAATCCGGAGCCCACGCAAATGTGCCCTCTGACAGTAAACATACTAATTATTGGAGACAGCAGTGATGGATGCTTCCACTTAAAAAATGCATTTCTGCACCTCTTCAGACTGGCAGAGGTCAGGAAGGGCATTAAGACAACAAATTAATAAGATCACCACAGACACATCCATACTGAAGCTAACGACACAGGTAAATTGAATATCCTAAACACATTAAATAAATTCATAATTGAAGATAAAGGTTAACCAAAGAAATATTTCATAAATGACAATACAAAACGTTGAAGTCGCTATCTACAAGGTCCTTACCTGCTCTTCTATGCTGCTGATGAAGTGTTCTAGCCAGGTTTCCAGCTCCGTTACCATCTCCTGTGGGACTATCAGAAGTAGGACTGTTTGATCCTGACGTTCTGTTGTTGGGTGCAGGAACATATGCTTCTGCTGTTGCCGGGAAGCACAGAATGTAGTTCGGTTGTGCACGGCTACTAGTTACGAGAGTAGTAAGCGCCGTCAACAGAGGTCCCTGCAAGCATTAGGCAAGCGTTAAGTTGACATCATAATCTAGACAATATTTGAAGATTCCACAACTGAATGCAATGAAGTCTTCTAAATACTGGTACCAAGACTATGATGTGAGCCTTTATGTTGTACCGTTTCTGCACTTACAACATTAAATTAAATTCATTGCACGTACATTAGTTATCCTTTGCTTTCGTAAATTACTAAAACCATTACTAATGCACGTACGAGATTAGACAAATGTACTTAGATTAAATGTATATCCCTGCTGCATACAATTCCTAGTAAAATTACTGCAGTTATAACCAGACTACAAATTACTTATTCTTCCCTGGCTCTACAACCCAGCTGTGGGTCTTCGCCTCCTCCATTCGGAGGTTTCTTGGTCTTCGAAGTGTGCATTTGTGAGTAGCGAGTGACCAGCCCACTGCCTCTGCACAATTTCTATTCAATCCTGATTTTTGTCCGCTAGAGCCATCTAGTAGAGAATCAGGAGAGACGAGTGTGAGAAATGGCCGCTGAATTTTACTTACGAAGCATCTCGTTCACGCTTGCAAGGTTCTTTCACATGCCGTAAATCTACGACGTGAGACCGCCGGCTTCATTTCCCCTCTGAACGAAGTTGTGCTTAGTTAAGAAATTAAGTAATAATACTTACCAGTGGAGGATGTTCTGACTTAAAAATGTTAAGATACAAGGACAGCTCTTTGGGACTGATGTTGTAGCAAGCAAGGAGTGTCACAAGCTCCAGGGTGATCCGCTGCAACTCTGAATAACATAAATGAAATTTATTAAATTAATACAAATATTTAGCAATTATAAAAATAAATCAAACAAGAACATCACGATAAAAGAGTTTAACAACCTAAATGCATAGTGATTCTCCATTCCACATCATATTTCATGCTTTTAAAGGAATATTTTTATTTTTACAGTCTTATACTGATGTTTGCACTGCAGTTACAACAAACTTAAGACCCAATTTCTTAAGTAATTTGTTACCCAGCCTTCACAGAGCTGTTTATTATATCACCTATCAATTCTGTTACACACAGCCCAAAAATTTCCATTTCCTTTCTTTCGCAAAATCTATTACTTCTTTTGTATGTCTAGTTTCATTTAAGGTGGCCAAATTTAATGTCCAAACACTTACAACATTCTTAAGTAAACTAAGACACAAATAATAATTATGGATAATACTTCTGTTTTAATAAAATACATTTATGGTGTTGAAAAACACTCACTATTATGTGAGAACACTACAAATTGTTACCCTTCGTAATTACTGTATAAAACAATGAAAGCCAATAACTGACTGGGCTTATACGCTCACCACTGAATTTAGTTTCGCTGACAGACAGGATGGGAGTGAACCCTTTGAGTAACTTCATCATGAGATCACTGTTTGCCAGCAGAAGGCAGTTGTGTACATTATCACGACATAAAGCAACGAGCCGCTGCAAACAGTGAACCAAGCCCTGAAGATGTGTTGACTCGGCTGGTCGATCAGGGTACGAAGCCGCGGCTTCAACTGGCATGTCGTAATACCTAAAACAATATAGTCCAAGTTAATGGTACTATTGGTAACCTAAAAAATATTGAATCCACGTTCTGATATAGTATGAAAATCAAAGCAAAGTCAGTAAGATTAAAAATATAAATAACAGTCTTCATAGTTAGCATAAGTAGGCCGAGAACTGCTGAAGACTGGTTTCTCTGTCATCAAATATTTTCGTTGTAACCACGCTGATATTCTACACACAAATGCACACATGGCTTAAGAATATATATGCATATCTGCTTATAATTTTCCCACTACACACCATTTCGCCTCTCCTACCCCTTAGCTGCAGAGCTGAGGTATCACGCAGAAGAATAACCATTCTCAAATAAAAAGAACATAATAAAATTGTTGACATGCGATACCGCAATGTTACTGAAATGAAAGGACCTCTGAAACGTCGGTAAACTTCTACCAGACTACATGGCACAACAACCCAGAAGAAAGCCATCTTCGTACTCACCGTCATAAAAACCTCAAATTGTACAAACTTTCAATTACTTTCTATTTTATAATTCGTGGGAATGGTTGGGTATAAACCCAGGACACTGAAGAACAAAGCGACTTTTAAAAAGGGCCACATCTGATCCCAACAGTGGCCACAAATCATAAAATAAAAAAATGTCATTAAAAAGGCAATCAACCACTTGGAAGACAGAGGAGAGCCCTCACTAAATCTCATGTACATGAAATATACCCCAGACAATGAAAAATGTCAATATATCATCTTCAAATGTACAAACCATTGTCACAATCAGAAATCTTAATGACGAGTCCTTCACAGACTGCTTCACCCTGAACCCCACACCATTCTGTGGACATTTCTCTATATAATTTATTCTAAGCACACTTTAATTAGTTTTTAATCTCACTGCAAAGATCACTTGTATTTGTCGAGCTTATGAATAACTACACGCACATTTGAAACAGTTTAAAATAATTCATTATATTATGATTAAGTGACAGACTTTTAGTTATAATCCAACTTAAAACTCCTCTATAGTTTAGACGTAACAAAGTAAAAATTACTGTAACATGTAATCACATTAATAATCATACAGATTTAATTTTTTTTTAAAAAAATTTAAATTCCAAAGCTATTTTGTAAAAAGTAAAACTATATACTAACAAGATAGAGAGAGAAAATATGTTATATCAACAGAAATTTTACCACTCACTCACTCACTTTGAAAGTTACAGCAGTGAATTAAAAACCGAACGTCATAATTGTTTTCAAACCTTCCGCAACACGTGCTTAATAGGCCCACCATAACAGTTTAGCCTATTCTCGATTCCACCATGTTTGAGAGGCGAAGTAAACAATATGGCGAAAGTATGTGTCAGTGAGAGAGATGGGCTGTTACTTTAAAGAACCATTACACAATACCTTCATAATTTTAAATATGTTATCGCAAGGAATGTAATTATTTGGTCCTTTTTGTGAGGTAAGGGACTAATTAAAACTATTAACCGTAACTGTTCATCGTAAGTTTAGTAATATTCATTCTGAGACGTAACTGCCTTTCTATATTTTTAAGTTTCAAGGGGTAAGGCTGCATCTTGGTATGGCTACAGCTCATGCTGACTAAGGAGAGTCTATCGGTACTAACAGTTATGCATACGTAAAATTGTTACAATAATTCCGACCTGAAATTATCGTGTGCTATGTTGCTAACACATTGATTGCTCCACTGTTAATTGTATGTGCCAGGAGAGAAGTGAAACGTATATTTTACATTAAACCCAATTCCATTTCCAGATAAATGGTTTTAGAACAGGTAGTACACAGTCACAACCACGTGGACCACAGATGGTGCGGGGAAGAGGGGGTATTATTTACCTTGTTTCTCAAACATGGTGGAAACGAGTATTGTATGACGTAACTTCCGCAAACGTGCGTACACGGAATTCGCTGGAGTAAAAAGAGGTACCTGTCACACGTTGCAATATTGAAGAGACGTCACTGATTCCAGAAATATGCAAACCCACACGAACACGATAAAAAGCTAAACATTTATGTGTAAACATCTTGGAGCATGGTTAACACAGCAGAGCTTACGCCCGATTTTTCATCACCGACAATCGTACAAGGTCAAAGAGACAAACGAGAACGCATTCATATTAGGCCTAGAATTATAAATGTTTACGACGCGCTTGCTGACATAAATTCCTAACCCTCATCATGCAAAATCAATTGCAACACTTACGAACTTTCGTTGATTATCGACTACAACTAGAAAAATATTTCTATGAAATTTTACCGACAACAATGCTTCGTCCTTGAAACTGTGTAAGTCGTTGATAAGAATCTAGTTTGGAGGTTCGTAATTCGAATATATTTCCCAACCTGCGTCTTAAAACCCTTTTGTATTATAATTAATAAATAATCCAATATTCAACCAGGTTAAAGTTTTTCTTTAATTGAAACACAATTAAAATGAGACGTGTTATGGAAAATATCTGGACCAAAGAAGAATTAAGTGGAAATGGAGAACATAACTCTCCTACATTCTTCAGATATTTAAATAAAAGCGGTTATAGTGGACTATGCATTAACGCAGATGGGGGAAACAGTAAGTATGTGCAGAATTTTCTTATGGAGACATGTTGATAGGAAACCAGTTTGACCTACACAAACATAAAAATAAATGTAAATCTTGTGTGGATGAGATTGGATTGAAATGACTGAGGACTGGGTCCAATGACAGGCGTTGCTGTCGATAGTGCTGAACCTACAACTTTGGTTTGTACCAGTTTATTTATCAGACTGTTTTATTGCCTTTACTGATAGAATTATATAAAATTATGTTTATTTTTAGACAAAGTAACATTTATTCAATTTAGTATCTCATAGTTTCTGGAATGTTCTTGAGCGTAAACAGCCTTGGCTCCCCTCAAACGGTACGAAAGGAGGAGAATTTTCTTGAACAATTATGGGAATTATATAAGGGCAGTGTTCTGTGGTATTGAGTTCAGTTTAATTTGTAAGTCCAATAATATGCCTTTTATGCACTTTAATTCAAATAAATAACCTCCCTGTACGTCTTCATGCATTGACGCAAGGATAACGTGAACAATTATCCCTTTACCATCACTTGGATGTTATAAGTACAGTTTTAATATTATCATAAGCAAACAGAAAATGTTGGTGTGTGGGATTTCAGGCTTTCGTGGCGGCGAGTTTGAAGATGGCCGTCTTCTGGGTTTTTGCAAACTTCTACTAGACTACAAGGCGCAACAACGCAGAAGACATCCATCTTCAAATGCAGGTGCTTTTGTGCATGCAGATTTTGTTTTGCAGCATATCTTTAAAATAAAAAATAGAGCTTACATCCTTTAGGAATATAAAAACAAAGAAACTTAACAATATCCTGTATGAACGTATAAATCAATCACAGCCTAAGCATCATGCCATGCCGAAACACGGGATGCAGAGTTCCTTTCTCCAATCATCTTTATCCCCCCCCCCCAAAAAAAATTAAGAATCCCGAGACAATTAACAGGAGACTAGGTGGTCCTCAAC
This sequence comes from Zootermopsis nevadensis, assembly GCF_000696155.1. Next base: position 176,410 of record NW_019059560.1, read on the forward strand.
TGTTACATAAATCATAAATAAATTTTAACTTCTTAAAATATTATTAAAAGAATTTCATCTTCTGAACTTTAAATTGGAGAGAAAATGCAACACATTAAATTATATATTCTTACCTGCATATTTCCACAGAAGACTCTTTAAGTAACTTCTGTGTTTGTAATATTAGCTACAAGATACTTTATTACCTTCAGAAGAACTTTTTCTTCTTCTGAAAGGAATGACACAGAAATAAAACAAAGATCATAATTGCTTACATTCATATCACTCAGATACTCAGGCATTTTGCTAACTAACTAACTAGATGACTTACCGAACCCGAAGGTTCATCACCTAATTAACCAAAGCCCTGTCCTGGGCCAACAAAATCCAGTCTCCTTCAACTCCTATCTCCCATATCTAACATTATCCTCCCATCTACATCTAGGTCTCCCCAGCGGTCTCTTCCCTTCAGGCTTCCTGACCAATACTTGGTACACACCTCTTGTCCCATCCATGCGCGCTACATGCCCTGCCCATCTCATTCTTCTCGATTTAATCACCCTGACAATATTGGGGGAGGAGTACAGATTTTTAAGCTCATCATTTTGCAGTTTTCTCCACGTCCCATCGTCTTCCCTCTTAGGCCCAAATATCCTCCTTAACACCCTGTTCTCAAACACCTGCAATCTGTGTTCCTCCCTCTGAGTGAGAGACCATGTTTCGCACCCATACAAAAAACAGGCAAAATTAGTGTTTTGTATACTTTAATTTTCAGGTTTCCAGAAATCAGACGGGAAGACAAAATATTTTGAACTGAGAAGTAGCAAGCATTTCCGGAATTTAGTCTTCTCCAGGCATTTTGCTACTATAAATAAATTGCTTGAAACTTCATACTGTGCGGACAGACATTACAAAGAATAGAGAAACGAGAGCCGTCCCAATGGAAAGCACGACTCTGAAAATAATATGATAGAAGAGCAGTTGAAATCTGATGACGACAACAAATGAGCACATAAATAAATATTTAATTTACATACAAACAACCATGCAATGGAGGAAGACTCCTCACTCCAAACTACTTCGGTTCATTCGAACTGCTGGGTCATGAAAACACAACAGTTCATCACCCACCATTCCGAACAACCTCTATTACATAAATTTTGCTAAAGTGACAGACACAAATGATGGCGGCCGAGTTTTGGAGATGCTTCTACACATCTAGTGTCAAGCCCTCGTGAGCCAATCGGCTTCAGACAGGTGGTTACTTCAAGGACGAAGCACGCGCCATTTGTACGTCTGCCTCCGCACCATCCACCTTCCTTCGTGTCGGTCACTCTGACATCAAGCTTCCGTAACTCCCGTAGGTTTCTAACACCGCGGGTATTCTACCCGCTCTTCTCATCCACTGGACTAACCTTCTGTTGAGATGAACAAGAAGTTCTACAGCCAGAAGACAGAGTGAAGGATGTGCAATGTCATGAGGAACTCGAACCAGATTCAATACGCCGGGCGTTACAGAGACGGGAGTTGCCAGAGCGGTCGTGGTGGCAATTGAACTACTTGATTCTTCTCCGATATCACCGACGCTTACACAGTTGGTCACACTTGTACCAGAAACTTCCAGAACTTCTACATCTGCCTCATAACCTTCGTCTGCTGTCACATACGCCTCACTTCCCCCCTCACTTCCATCCCCTGCCTCGGCTTCATCCTCGTCTTCGCCTTCGGACATACCCTCATCCCACGCGGCACCACCGCCAACACCAGCCAACGGCGAAGGAAACTGTTAACACCGATACCAAGTTGAACTTATCATTCACGCCCCCAGTTATTTAAATATAAATTTCAAGTTACAAAGTACATGTTATTTAGATCTTCCAACATAATATGTACATTTCTCATCTCCTCCATTCTCTGCAATATGCCCTGCCCAGCGAATCATATCTAATATCATCACCTAATAACAACACATACGATATAAATTATGAGATCCCAAGAGCTACTGGTAGGGCCTCCCTAGCCCGATTGGTCGAGGGGGAGAGGTCAGACTAAGACAGGTACCCTGGTCCTCCAGGTTGGGGCTAACAACCTTGCACCGTAAAAAGGAAGACGTTTTGAAACCTCGATCAAAGACTCGGACAGACGGACCTAACAGAGCACCGAATGGAAGAGGAGAATTGAGGAGGCCATGGACTGAATACGGACCGGAGAGCCTCTCCATTATATAAGAAAAGATATAAAATACCTTGATACAAGAAGTTATGTAATGTACTTATTATATACATTAAATCAGTAAATGTTCATCATAAAACCTTACTCTCCTGTTCCACTTCACTACAGTCAACCTCCTCAATAAACTTTAACGTCCTGCGTCCTGATACTAAGACTAACTACTAGACCCACATAAAATTCTGTATGGACTGGACAGGTACTGACGCCATATGAACTTGGTAGAATTTACATTCTTTACCAAAATGACTTAGAACCTGACTTGCTTTCAACAAGGATTATTACAACAGAACGTGGACCTTCGGCTTCTTGTTGAGAGGTAACGTTTGTTCGTGGCACCCCTTTGCGACAGCACATCTGAGCAACACATCGCACAGCTGTCGCATGTTAACACTGCGGTCTACATCCACACTGAGCAGAGCTCTCTGCAGACATTCCACCACAGATTCATTGCTCACTGGCACACCTTCCAAAAAAAAAAGAAGAAAAAAGTTTTAGTATTTCCTGAACTTGTAAGCTGCACCACACATTTGCTGTAAGGTACGTCAAAACAGTACCAGGTGACTGGATATTTTGACTTGGTGGTAATGAATTTATATACAATACAACTTTCCAGCAAATCACAATTATTAACAATAATAATGACGTATCAGGAAAAAGCAAAAATAAAACTAAAACAATACCAAAATATCTTCTGCTCATTTCTTTAAAAAAAATTTTTCCAGCAATACAAGTCAAAATAACACTGTCACTGAAGTACACATCCAACTTCTGTACTATGTTGTGTTGAACTGACGTCCTGTGACGCTAACAGGATTTAAAAGTAACGTAATACCAACGGTCTTACAGATAAACAATCTGACTAATCCACATCTTGCCACCTGTCCCAATATATTAAGTACCATCACATCCATAAGAACAGACACAAAATGATTAACGTACAATGCAATTATTAACACAACATAATTCTAAGAAATCTAAAAGAGAGAATAAAAAACACACAACTAAAATTTTATAAAGTGACGACAGAGTCCCGCACTGCCTTATGGTTGTGAAGCTTACATGCTTACTTCTCATTGGTCAGATACAGCTGAGTCAGAAGACAGATTCTTCTGGAATGACAAAAGTTTTGATCTTTCACATTAAAACGATTTTAATATTTTTTTACAAACAGCGTAAAAGCATTCTGACAAGCGTAAGCCTAAAGCACGTGTCAGAATGACGCCTTACCTGTTTCACTGAGAACCGGTGGCGCTGTCAGGATTACAATGAGCGTGTATTCAATCACTTTGATGCACAAGTGACTTTCTGAGTGGCTTGCAATCGGACAGTCTTCCACTTTCATACCTAAGATATATGTAGAAAAAGTACTTAACATTTCACACAATACCACGTAACAGAAGAAACAATCAATATTAAACACTCGAACATGTCACTGAAATTTTTAATCTTTCCAAAACAGAAAGAATATTTATATTTAATTTACCATACATAACTAAAAGTAACAAAAACATTTCTGGTCTGCACTGAAGCAATAAAACTGTTTCTTGTTATATGCTAGAGTTTAAGCACAATATTAATTTGAATACAAGGAAACAAAAGATGAAATTTATTAACGATTTGCTGTAAACTTCTACAACATCAAATTTAATAAAAATTAGATTATCTGTTATCTAGCTGATTTCATGTGCAAAGACAGGGTTGCTAATGTGCCTAAAACCAACCTAACCTTCAATATAAAATGACTGCGGACAAGCAAAGAAAGCTTCTGTCACAAAATGCTGACTGCAGTCTTGTGGATTGTGACACTGTGTAACTCTGTACATGGTTACCAACCCTCCTCCAAAACGTCAGCAACACCTACCAGAACAAAACAGCATCACAATCCAGAAGAACACAGTCAATATTTTCACCATTATGAGAACAAGAAATCTAAATTTGTCACAACATTTAGATATAGATAAAATTGCGCACAACTCTCTGAAGTGTAAGATACAGATGCTGGACTTTAGTAATGTTGACGACACTTACAGCACTAGACATTCAAATTTACGCATAATAAAGTCTACCTGGTTGCTGCTTGGATGTCACTCTATCAAGCAAGACCTGAAGAAGTACAAATCCATCCTGAGCAAGTTGATTTTGTGAGAAATGGTCTCTGTACTGCGGACTGCATAGTACAAGGTTGGCACACGTTCGCCAGAATATGCACACAATTGATAGTAACTGCATGTAACTTTCCCTGTTCTGTCTGTCAGCTGCGTCACACATATTACATCTGTCCTTGACTTCAAGACGGATATTCTCCAGTAAAATCTTATCTTCTTCATTTATCGGCATTATTTCATTTACTTCGTCAGTCTTCTTACTATCCAGAACATTTCCTACTGAATCATGGCAACTAGACTCTGTATTAGTTCCGTGTGGATATTTTATTGGATTATTAATGCCAAGAGCGGACAAAATGCGAGTAGTGGCTGACTGAACAGCTTCTTGAAGCACATGCAACGAGGGCAACTTCCCTATGTCATTCCCGGTGTCCCCAGATTCAAACTCCAGTTTCCAAATCTCAACGACAGATGTGACTTCTAGAATGGAACAACAGAGCTTGGCGAATGACGGCAAAGATATAAGTTGCATAATGTGATCCAGCCCGTCGTACTGCACGACAAACTCTTCGGCAAACGCGGTATTTCCAGACAATATGGAAGAGAATGCAGACAGACAATAAAAGATTTTAAATTTGGCATTTGAGATTTTGTCATTAGAAGTGGGGGATTCAAACAAATGTGTTTTGGCAGCAATGAAAATAGGGTAGAAGACTTTAAACAGTAAACGATGCTTAACAGAAGGAATGAAACGTGGCGCAACTTTGAGAAGATGGGATATGATGGTATGGCTTACTTTGGTGTCAGAAGACTGCACAAGTTCACGATACAGTTCTAAACATTCCCAACGGCTCTTTGACACCGTTTCCACTTCAGTGTCAATTTTTTCCGTGTCTATACATGTAGAACTTTTGCCATCTGATGAACAATGATCATTTTTTCTTTGAACAACTCTTTCACAATGCAATTCCTCTGCTGAATATTCAGCCTTAGGAGAGAAAGTTGATTTTGAGATAATATTTCCATTGCAGAAAACACAAGAAATGGCAGACTCCTGACTGGAGATGGCACCCAGTTCCAAATAGATGGTTCTTTCCAATAAAGCAAAACCCAGTATTCTAACTTTACCACTGGTACCATTTTTAAATAAATCTATCAATGGACTGATGAGGCTTCTGGGTGGAAAACAGCAGCATGTCCCACACAAGGTCATCACTCGCAGAACATGTGGGCGGATGTTCAGTGTCGAACTAGACCCCGTCAGGATACGAACTAGAACCATGAAGAGAGACGCAACAGAACACGTGGGTTGTCGAGGGCCAACCAAAGTGGGGCTAAATGGTCCACCGAGTAAGTCATAATGATGCTGCAGTCCACCTGAGGCTTGATTCATGCATCGTTTGTGTCTGGCTCGCCGGCAATCATGAGAATGAATGATCTCGCCACGGACCTTCTTCAGGGCAATAACAAGTTGACCAACCAGGTCAATCACCTGCAAGACAAAAAACATTAATAGGAATACATCAAGACTGGAAATGTTGTCATCTGTCACAGTTTATAATTAATACGTAAGTCTGTCACCTTCTTTGCTCTGGACGTAGATAACTTTGCTTCTACATTGGACAGAGAGAGCAGAGAAACGACAGTCTTTTCAACAAGTCGTCCTCCGTGGCTCTCTGCAAATAACTGGAACAATTGCAGGAAGTCTTGAAACTTGTCGACAGTTGAACGTTGCAACAGAAGACAGTACAGAAAGATGAGGATGCCATACGCCGTCCCAAACACAAATTCTTGCAGTAAATTATTAATAGTCTGCAGATTATCAAAACACGTTTCCTCTGAGTCTGGTTTCGCAACATCTATTTTTCTAACAGCATCTTCCAACACCTTCAGCATTACAGGCAACAAACCATTGCGGATAGCGGTCGTAGTTGCATCGGGGTGTAATAAAACCTGAAATATTTAATTGGTATGTTGTTCCTCTCTTTACAAAGTACAGAATAAACTTGTTTTTCATTTATCTCTGGATATTTATCCCAGTAGTATTAGTGATCAAATTTCCTGTCCCACCTTCCGCATCATGAAAAAGTACATTAAATTTGTGACAATGATAAAGAAAGAGGTATAAAGTGGAACTGAACATTGTCAAGGTCATGATACAAAATACAGTGACCAAATTTTATTTATTTATGGTTTATTTAACAGCCGTAAGAAGCTCATATTATACAGTATGGGATGTTAGGAAAATCAGTGAATAATGAATCCCAATGGCTGTGAAAAAATGCATTTATGGACTAATTTAAGGCATTCTCCTGGCATTTGACTTGAGGGGCTGAGAAAAATCATAAAAAATTTCAGGACAGACACTCTCTGCACCTAGATTGGAACTCTTAGACCTCC
>NW_019059560.1:183176-208108 GCF_000696155.1 Zootermopsis nevadensis
AATTATCTGATATCCCTTCACCCAATATACATGATATTTTTATGAGGTAAGGGTCCATTTGGAATATCAAGGAACAGATCAAAGGATAGAATTAAGACCAACTAGGGTCTGGATTGGATCCACCTGGCTTGGGACAAGGACCAGTGACTGATTCTTACAGAGTAATAAAATAAATCATAATTTCATACAATAATTTCTTGAGTAGCTGAACAACTATACATGAAGGATTCTGCTCTGTGGAGTTGGTTTGTTACCATGAACTACTTTAATGAAGTAAACAATCAATAAGAAAGCAACTTGTGGATTTCTATATAACACAATCCACATTTGTGACAATACCTCAACTCATATTTTGAAACCAGTATACATCACTGTTGTGACTGAATTTATTTACATGTTTGATTGTAAAACAAATTCAAGAAACCTTTTCTAACGCTGTGAGCAGGAGACGAGTCATCGCCGCCTTCAGCTCAGCAACTTGTGTTGCGACTAGACTGACGTTTGCGCTGCCTCCGAACTGCAGCGCACATAAGTTCTCCAGAGCAAAGTTAACAGCCTGCAGGGAAATGTGTTGTCCATTGGCTGTCACTATAGAGATGCTATTTAGCTCTGCCCCACACAGGCTCCTCAGCAAGTCAACCACGAGACGAAAAAACTCATAACTGTGAATCTCTGAAGATAAAACTTCTTTAATCCTTGAATCCTCAAAGTCAGTTGGACTAAGAGACCTTCTGGAATCTGGAATTCTGTCACTTCTTCCTACCAAAAACAGTAAGATTTCTTAAAAATATATTCAATAAAATACCTAGATCCTATCACCATCTCCTATCAACAAACCAAAGAGTAAAACCCATTAAGGTAGGCTAAATACACATTTCAGTTTTGCCTTGTTATTTCACCCTGAAGATGGCAACTGCAATATTTGCAATATTGGAAAACCTACAACATTCAATGCAGCCCATCCCTAAAGTTGAAGTTATATACTAAACTCCAGCCTGAAAACCGATGGACATATTGTTACATACGTAAATTCAATATTAATATCAAATGCGTAATCTTGGAAATGTGTATAAACATGCATAAAAACATTAAGTAATACTTTTGCGTGTGAAATACCAATATTACAATGATTTTAATTTCTTTTTCAAATCTTCCAAGCATTAAAAGTCTACAACAGCAGAAATGTTGGCATAAAGTCAGATAACTAGTATCACACCTTATATACACAAATTTTTCTAGCAACTTTTGTTAAATGAAAGCATTTAATAAGTATCACTGGCTCTTCAAAGGATTTTCTCATTTTAAAAAAATCCCTCATGTGTTTAGTCTTAACTGAGCCACTTCTAATGTAAAAGGACATATTAGATTCTAGTTTTGAGCAATTTCCTTCTACATATTATTGTGCAGTAAGTTGACTATGAAACAAAAGTTACAAAATATTCAATAGACTAATTGAATTATTGCCCATGGTGGCCTCCTCAGTTGTGATACGTTGTGTACTTCAAGGATGAAGACGGAAGCAGTACCAAAATGCTTGTATCTACTTACACGTCCATATTAACGTAATTTTATAATAATACTGAACTTCCTACCTCCAGGAAGACGTCTTCTACTGGGGGCATAGTCAGGTCTGTCCAGTCTAGATTCATCTTCACTTCGTACCACTGATGTAAAGTAGTCAAAGTCCATTGGGTCCAGATAGATCCTAAACAAGATAAGAATGCATATTTACACTGCCAGCACAACGCTCTTCTGTACACATAACTGTCCGAGTTATGCCCTTCAAAAATCTTCCCAATACATAACACCACAGGACCTTCCAAGGAATCTTAAATGGCGAGAAAGGTGGTGTGGGAAAAATTTTTTTTCTTGCAAAATTTATTAAAACGATAAATAATTTTAAAAAATAACAATTAAGAATAAAGGTAAAGGTAGAAAGCTGCCTCTAGTACCTAACTAAACAACATGACATAAAGCTGTATGGGGGAGTGGAGGTATAATGGCTATCACCTCGGCACTCAACGGACGTTAGCCTTGACGCCTCATCCATTTCATCACAAACGTAGTTTCTGACTTCAAACAAAACTAAAGATTCTTGGCTTGATAAAAATAAATTTTTACAGGGGTAGTATGTTCCACATTACGGATTAAACATTTATCCAACTGAAAACCATGAAATTTTTGTAAAATGTTCTTTATGCTAAAGCATATGTTATCCGTTGTGAACCAACGTCAAATTTCATTAATAATAATAAATGTGCTACCAATTTTTAAATTTAATTCAAACTCAAGAATGTTCCTTCATACATACAGGTAAATAATGACAATAGCAATATTTTGCAACGTTTGAACTTATGCTATAGAAAAATAAATGTTCTAAACAACTTGAACTGTTGGTATAGTACTAATTATAACAATTTATTAAATATTAAATGCACACAAACATAAGATTCACTTCGCTTTATAGAAAGTCATGTTCCATTAAAAGATTTAAACCTAACTGTTACCATGTGCATCCTACCTAAGCGTGGTGCTCGATTTGTTCAGCTGATCCAGATAGTTCTCAGCTCCAGGAAAATGCTCACAATCACTAGTAGCGTCTGTTGTATCTCCACTTACGCCACCAACTGTTACTACCGGTGATGTACCACCTTTCACCGGCGTCCTAATACGACGACCAGATCGGTTTGTCTTGGTCGACGTGTTACTGTGACTTCGCATGAATTCGGCTCTTACCGGAGGGCACAAGGTTTGTTGCACCATACGAACAGCCTTTGTCTTTGGAGGAGTTCTTATCCTAGTGGAAATCCAACATAAAAGCTCTCCACTGTACAGCAATATGTTTTTTTGATATTCATAAAACTTTAAGGTTAGGTTAGGTTAAAGTTTGACCCAGAATTTTCATTGTCTCTCATAAATCATGTATATCAGTGTCATTTCTACATAATCCAGAAGATAGCCTAATATGAAATGGTTAACAATTTTACTTGCTATGATCATAAATAAATGTAAAATTTGACACCCAATCCCCTCATAAAATACTTTTCTGTCTACTATTACAGTTTCACTATAATAACTGTATGCACTGCACTTAAATTATAGTTAAATACCTAAAATAGTTACATTTTCTGGCCCAAATGTGTGGTCATGTGCTTTAATATTTACACACATTCCTGTTCTTTAAGAATGTTTTAATTAAGTAAGAAATCTTTGAAATTATTTAACTTCTGAAGAAGGGATAAAAAAGAAGAATAGGTGATGTTTAATTAACAAACACATCGATGTTTCGTGGTCTAAAGATCACAAAGAACTGAAAGACATAGCAGGTATATTCACAATTATATTACCTGGGGATATCTTCCATGCTACAAGAATCCTTGGAAAATGTAATAAAAGTGTTTTCCACTATCATGTTATCTTTCTGATCCGGGCCCAGTTTCTGAAGACACATAGGATAGAGAGAAATAAGCAGGCTTGCCAATTCCCGTCCACATGACAGGTTCTAAAAATAAACATACATTTCATACACCATTAAATACTTGTACAATACCATAATTATCAATTGATTTCTTAATTGCGATGTTTTTGTCAATCTATTTCAGTTAATTTTTTTAATTAATTAATTTTAGAGTCACAAATGCAAAATCAGCATATTTTCTCCACTGCCAAACCTTGTTTATTTTCTCATTCACGCTTGTAAATGTCAAGTGTCTTCGTCTTCACAACTTTATTGACTGGTCTCTGCATTGTATAATTGGACAGTTAGCTAAACCAAGTTCTTCTAGCTTCAAATTTAAGAATATATAACAGCTTCATTTATTATTTGTAGTAACTCATTAAATGATGCATTAATTACTCAATTGTATATAGTTACTAAATTAAAAATATGAACAATTTTGACACTGAATATGCCAGATTTTTTTAAAGAACATCTGAAAGAGACCATAAAAGATAAAAGTTAAGTTCTCTCAAGATGGATAAAAGTTTAAAAATTATTTTGAAATATTACCTGAACCCCAAGATACTGCAGTGCTGCCAAACTGCGCCAACCACGTCCCTGCAGAAAGTGTTTGCGCAAGACAGATAAATCTTCTCCATCACCAGGTAATGAGCAGATTTTGTGCACATCAGATAGTAACTCACATCCAATCAAAGTTGCTATGCCCCCAGATGCACTGAAAGTAACGATAAAAATTAAATCAATATTTATTCTGCGCCAGACCAACACATCAAAAACACTTCTGTGTAAATATATCAGACACTTACAAATAAAGCATCAAATGCTTAATAAACATATTAACCCCATACCAACTGAGACCGATTCTTTCATTCAGCAGCAGAAATGACAAACGGGGAAGTATTTGGAAAAAGCTGTACACTTATTTTACAGTGCAAAAAAACAATTATCTATAAAAAATGAAAATATTTCAATGGTCACCCACTATACTAACCAAAATGACAATATCTCTTCACAACATTTGCCTTCTTTCATCTGAGCCAAGAATTCTGCCAGAAAAATGTCCAACCATGCTTGTTTCTGAAAAGAATTTAAAAACTGCCGTAAACATACAGTATATACAGACAAATTATGATGCTCCAAACTGCAATTCTATCCATTCTTCTAGCATTGTTTCTACTTTATATAGTTCAAGTAGATGGAACTACATCAAGTGTTTAGCCCCTTTTGTCTTGCATTAAAAAACAAAAATAATGGCCTTTCAACTATACTTAAATAAAAGGGGTAAGACTACAAAAAAAAGTTCAAGCCAAACTCAACAAGTAGATCTTTGATCTTTCACAGTGCCAAGAGATCAAGCACATTATTAGTAAACAACAGTTAACAATTCTTCAGCAACAATAGAATCAAGGTGTTTCAGGTATTAATTTAGTGACATCACTGATTTTGATGATGGGGTCTTTGGTCACAACTATCATCAGTCTCTAGGAACTGTAAAATTATCACAACCAATATATCTTGGAAATATGCCAATATGACAAGCAATAATAAATTCATAATTCTTAATTAGGACTGCATGTTATGTCCTACATGGTCTAAGCTACAATAACATATAACTTGATAGCTTCCTACTAAACACTTCCAGGACCATGAGAATGTCCACTGTAGTATTCCGAGATGTGATGCAATGTAGTCATTGCAGCTGGTTACTAATGTTTCAGGGGAACGTATCACTTACATCTTTAGTACAACAACAGACACCTTCACCATTGTAAAAATCTCAAATCTCAGATGCCAGAAATGTATTTTTAATTTGCAATTTAAGATAAAATAGCTACTACAACTTCTATGAAACTCCAGTTTCAGAAAATTTATGTTTTCCTCATCTACTGGTATAATTTGTCACCACCTGGGTGCGATTCATACAAAGATGAACAAATGGTGGAAATTTAACTTCTCAAAAACTTTCACAAACATAAATAAAACATATTAGTAAAGTTGAAAATAAAATAAATCAGAAATGGAAACTTACCTCATATGATGAATGCTCTGCTTGAACAAAAAGTTCCCACAGTTGTTGAATTTTGCTAGGTAAAGTCATGTTAATTTATACATGAAGAATGTGTTTTCACTTTCTTTATATTTCTGTCACAAACACCTAAAAGAAGGTAAATAAAGCTTAATCATACTCCACTTTGAAATAAACTTAAAATTAAACAGAAATTGCCTAAAAGTAAATGTACACATGCCAACATTCATAAATAAACCCCTTAATTCATTTTGAACTCTAATTGTTTTATTGTAACTGGTTTATATATCTCAAGATACAGCTATTAACAAGTTTCTGACAGTGGAGACTCAACTCACAACACAATTTTCAACTTTGTCATGTGAAAAACCTATTATACACGCTCACAAAGCTGGTGAATCCCAGGAATGGCAACCGAAAATTTTCTGATAGCTGATTGTTCCAAAAGTAAAAGTGCAAATTTTTGCCAGAGAAGTAAATGTACTTATCTGGGAAAAATTATTACTGTTGCTTATACTTTTATTTTTTTTATAAAGAGGCTGCCACAATAGGAATTTATACTGTTGATTCTAGATTTAAGAACAGATCTTTGATTTCCAAACATATTTTTAGGAACCAACCATAACCAAAAATATGTATACATATGCATACTTATGAACACTTAATATATACCTACACATACCAGATAGCTTCCACTACATATATCTGTTTGAATTTAACCACTTTTACTGAGAAGGTAGAAATAAAGGTGAATGATTCTGATATTATAAAAATCACACTGAACTTTACTTGATTCACAAAATCATGGCACACCCACATAACCACAATCCACATTTTCACTGCTACAAGAACCTTAATCTCTTCCTGTAACAGGTCTGCAGGGGAGAAGTGCAACAGCATGAATTTTTATGGTTCCAATTACAACTGTGCAAATTATACTTCAGTGAGAGTCTGGATGAATATTATGGTACACACTCAAACTTTCTATTAATCCTACAAAACAAATGTTACACTTACAAACTATAAACCTTATGGGTGTCCAGGGGTATAAAGTCTAACATTTGGCAAATGTGTCATAATATCCACCACGTCCAATATCATGTGTTCTGTTCTGCAATCTTACAAGTTATTACATAATTGGCTTATGTAACAACAAATTTAAATGTCCACAGGTACATATACTGCTATTTATTTTCAAAACAACATTAGTCAGTTGTATACAAAGTAGCACGCTCTGCTAACCAATAATTTCATCAGATTTTGAAAGAAATGAAAAATCCATAACAAGAGCTAGTGCACTTCCTAATTATGAATAAAATGGGTTCTACTTTCTGCGTTCTCTATTATACGAATTTAAACACGAACATTTCCTACTTTCCAGATAGGAATAACTCGAATGTGCGAAACATTAAAGTGTTAACCACTACAACCTGCTACAAGGAGGTCACAAACCAGGCTGTCACTGTTGTAAACATTTAAAGTAAACAGAGATTTGTTCCGGTACTTGCTGTGCATTATGTGTAGCAAAGTACCGGAACAAATCTCTGCAAGACTGACAGTAGAAACTATGCACCTTAACCTTTCTGTAAATATCCCTTTTTTCACATATGAATATCCAAGCTATCTTTTACTTCTGTCGCTACCGAATATCTACGTTTTTTACAATAACATTTCGACCAAACGTAATACAACACGGAGTTGAGCAGACGGAGCAAACAACTGAGCACAAGGACAAGCAATTGTGGAGGGAAATTCAAAATTAATGCACAGATGAATGTTATGCCAGTACTGATTACAGGTAAAATCAAGGCTATAGTCGAGACACGAGGGTCCATGGTGATACCTTTATGCTTGTCTGAATGAAAGAGAGCTACCTTGGTACTTATTTTAAATATAGGGTGTTGCCATGGCCTAATTTAATGTGCTATCCTTGCACTTGTCTGGAGTGACAGAGGAAATTATAATCCCCCCTTTCCAGCCAGAATAACCAGTCTCTGGTACAAGGCATGAACCCGGGAACTTCCTAACTAAAGCAGGAGTGGTAACTGCTCAATCACAATGTTCAGTCACACTGTATCATGAGTGAAGTACACATTACGGGGCCCATCCATGTCTGTCACTTTTTTCTGTAGGGACAGACAACCTGCATGACTGGGGATCATTGTGCAACAATGGGAACTGAGGTCACTGCTAGAACAAACTGTTGCACAATAATGACCTCTGACCACATCCATGCAAGAATTACCTGAGGGGAAGCCATACAGACCATATTAGTGCAAGAATGGCCTATATGGAATGGCATTAAGAACACCATTGCAAGGTCGGTGTACTCCAAACAGTACATCTTTTCAGTCTTGTTTTATCCATGTACACGCATCTCTGTTCGTTTCTTCCACGGCTAGGAGACAGCTAATAAGATTTTGGAAGGGGGTGACTATGGTCCATTCTGTAACATCCTTGCAATGTGAATGGGCAGATATTCAGTAAAATTGTTGTGGTATATGATTACATAGCATATCAGTACATTTACATCACAGAACGTAGGAATGAGTTGTGATTTGAGAATTAAAATTTAAAACAATATATATGCTGAGACAACTAGTAATTTAATTTGTTACTTCTGTGGGATTACTGAATAATCATGTTTGGAAGAACATGGAAATTTTAGTGATAATGACAAACACAGCAGAATATTTTAGATATACAAATTACTTTTACAACTGAAACCATTATTTAAGGACTAATGAAACAGAAAATTATAACCAACATTACATTCATTATCCAATTCTAATGTGTAATGTAAATAAACTATCGGAAACAGGTAATTTTGAGAAAAGACTACATTTTTAAAACAACATTAATTCATTTTGAGAGACAGGCGTAGTGAAGTTCATACACACAAAAATTATGACAAGAATAAAATAAAGTTCACAATCATTTCCGTCAACAATTCTATAACACCATTAGAAAGCCACACAACAGTTAAAAGCTCAAAGTATTAGATGTAAACTTTTAACTTGTAATTTGATGAAAATAATACAATTATTTCCTTAACTACATATCTGGGGGGGTGAATCATCAGTGACTGAAGCTTCGGCGAATACTGGATACAAGTGGTGCCAATGCAAGATAAAGGGCAATCATTTGCCTAGTCATTTCAGTCCACTTAATTTTTAAATCCATTAAAAGAAGTACAATAAACCACTTTACAAATACAGTAGGAAAATAAATTCAGAGTAATGATATGCCACATGTTATGTATTACATTTATAGTAGACACAATTAATTTTAAAATCTCCAGTAAAAATCTCTTCTGTTTAATCCAGGACATATTGAGTTTTAAACAATAGTACATACAATTCATAAGATCCAAACTACTATCAGTACAAATGACTATTCTTGTATATAATACATAAACAGGTTGAAATATGTAAAGGCTGTGAAATTATTAAACAAAAAACATTAAGCCCCTTACATTCATCAACCCCTACATGGCATAATTAGCAATTAACAATGTGCAATAGGCCACTGGAAGAAAAATAACACAACAGGATTAGTTAAAATCCAATGACCTTCAATAAATTATAGTAGAAACAAAACAAAGTCTAATTCTGCATCTTTGTATCAAGAATGCTGGAACTCCTTGTCACATGTTTATAGAACACTTGTACAAAGTCACAGAACTGAGTAAGTAAAGTTCATTTACCCGTGATAGCACAACAACCATGTCACTAATTATCCTGATAACAAGAAGGAGGTGATGTGGCCAGGAGACATCAAAACAAAGCGCGACCCTTTCCGAAAGTAACTGAAATATGCCAATGAGATTTGTAAATTCCATCCACAGTATTAGCACAATAGATTCAACAAATAAATTTCAAAATAAAAAGGAAGTAAATTAAAGGCAAAAGGAACAGTATGGAACAGAATGGCATGACAGTACCTACCCTTAACGCTGTTTCAAATGCCCATATCAAATGTACATTGGTATTGTATGTACTTACATTATTTCAGATACTAAATAAATATTGTAAAATACCTTACTCTATCATCTGCAAATGGCTGACATACCGCAAGGATCTTTGTAAGAACATTAAACCATAACAAGAGTCCCATATTGTTCCCTACAGCCTTCCTAAATTATCAAAGGAAAAGTTATTATTTTCAGTTTCAAATACCAGATAGAAGTATCTTGAGAAAATAATTGTTTTATACTTGTCAGTGATAAGAACGTACAAATATTGCAAGGCCATGAAAATAATTTTTTTATACTTGCCAGTAATAAGAACGTACAAATATTGCAAGGCCAGGTAATAGGGCTGGGTATTAGCCTTGTAATTATCTGTGATTTGCTGCTGCAATCAGAGCATAAAAGTGTGAAAATGTATTCGCCTTGTAATTATCTGTGCTTTGTTCCTGCAATCAGAGCATAAAAGTGTGAAAACAGTACTCGAATTGCTTTCAGCATACCATACTTCACAAAAGTACTTTATAAAATTAAGTACTGTGCAGCTACTTTTAAAAACCTACAGCAAACGATTTAAGTATTTCACTTGAATAATACAATGCAGAAAAAAGGTTTTTCACAAAAGTACTTCATAAAATTAAGTACTGTGCAGTTACTTTTAATAACCTACAGCAAATGTTTAAAGTAATTCATTTGAATAATACAATGCAGAAAAAAGGTTCAGTTTGACAGTCAATGAAAATTATTAAATGTAAACTCATATTCTTTTTAAAATATTATACTATATTTAAACATATACTCAAACTATCAGTAAAAGTAAACTCTGAAAATTCAAGTGATAGGGAAATCAGATCAGTCACAACAGTTTGAATAGGGATGGGACACGAGGATGCCTGAATGTATTCGGCTAGACAAATTTCTGATTGATCGACAAATTACACCTATTTACATTATCTACCAATTTCATGCACATGTAGATAGCTGTCTTTTGGGATGTAGAAGTTTATGAACACTGGTAAACTTCAACCAGGCTACAAAGCACTAAGACCCAGAAGACGGCTATCTTTGTACTCACCGCCGTGAGTACCTCAAATCATACTTAACGCACACGTGCTTTCACTCTCCTTTCACATCCCTTGAAATGTCCACTGAAAACGTACAAATAAAATTTTTTTGGGGAAGGTGGTGTTTCAGTGCCATATGAAAGACTAAATATCGGCATAACAACAACTGCATAAAAATGTATCCACATTACAAAACACTTAAATACAGTGTTCATTTTTAAAACAATTATTGCACTTCTTGCATGACAATGGTGTGAAATTAAACACCTGTAAATAACAGTTTCAGTCTGAATTAGCTACTTCAGTGCAGCAAATACATGTATGTGATTGCTTTCGTAACAAACGTTCGTCATCTGACTTGACAAACTTACAATCATTTTGCAGTTGAAACAGTTGGGGGCAAAAATAAAGAGGCAAATAATATTCCAACAGGAAGGACAATATTCCAACAGGAAGCAAATAAATGCCCCACCCCACAATATTTGACAACTACAAAAGCATTTGACATAAACCAACACGTGCTAGCAAATGGAAATGGACGATGCCCATTCCTTAAATATTAGTCCATAGCCTATTGGAAGGATATCAATATTTCTATATTGCAACAAGTTAATACTTCATTTACTCGAATAACAGACTACCAAAAACATCAGACACTTCAACATCTTTATTAATGTCTAATTCAGAATTAAAATATCGTCTAATATTCAAGTAAATATAGTACTCCAAAAATTGCCACAGCACTGGCAAAATCAAACTAGATCCTCCATTGGCCTACATATTTCTATACAAAGATCCAAAATATCAGAAATAAAAATTTCTGCTATTAACGTCACATGATAAAGATGATTCAATTGCTGCGCCTTTCAAGGCTATTCTATTGCCATATACATTTTGTGTGTAAGCATTGTCTATTACAGAGAATTACAGCACCACTCACAAAGACAGGATGATTGATTCTGAATGGGTCTGACAGTACTTCAATTGGTGCGCATCAACAGTGAAATCACAACCCAAAAACAAACAAGTAGAAAAGTTTACTGCTATGACAAGTATATAACCTGTTACAAATTAAAGTCCCCTGCATAATTAGGGGACAAACAATTTCATTTATCTGAACAAGATTAGAAGCTGTCTGTTTAGTCTATTATCTGGCTAGGCAAGAATGCTATTCAACTACACGCCACTCCCCAAAATATAATCATTTACCAATGTTCCAACTACTGTTCACACTCCAAAACTATGCCTACTGGACACATTTAACAACAGTACCTATCTTTATTTTTCTCTTGACAGCAGATTAAAATTAAAAAAATAGAACTTTTATCGAGTTCAAATAAATAAATGACTATACATTTAATAAATACATCAGCGACTGCAGCACTAAATTTCTTTGCATTGATAAATTATGAATCCACATTTCGTGCGATCTGACAAAAAGCAGGTATAAAGTCACTAATTATCTTCATTTTAAAAATACTTTCTGCTAAGATTACAGTCCCTGTTAAAAATCCTCCTTTTCTTATGGAAGTGATAATATTGCTCCCTGCTCTCCGACAGCTCCGCTTCTTAAAACCTATTCACACATTGTCTAAGAGTGAACTGTTCTTCTGGTGCAATAAAATAACATCAGTATTATCTAAACTCCATCAAAAAACAAAGACAGCCGGCCATAAAACTAAAAGCCATGCAGGCTCTACAAGATTAAAAAAAGGAGAAGTAAACCAGCCACATTCCACTGAATCTGGAATACAATACTGACAACTGGAAGCTTCTTGCTTCCGAAACCAAACCAATACCATCAGCAAATCTTTTTTCTCTCTCAATAAAATAACATTACAAACCTATTCAAACCCTTATATTCATGCCAAACCTCACAGATTCCAAACAAAGCATTACGAGATGCACCGATCTACAATGCACTACACAAAAAAATCCTCATTCTCCCACCTGCATGTGTTGCCAGGTTTCAGCCTGCACAACAAAACAACACTCCTGTCATCTCTGTACAACCAAAGCTGCAACAGAGCAGATTTGCCCGAGTGAGTTTTCAACTCTCAAGAGCTTAGACCAAGGTTTCACATCGCCCCTTCCACAACTCCTTCCGGAGTTTCAGGGGCAAAAACCAATGCAGTGCACAAAGAAATAGCGACGGCTAGTGTCAGCGGGCCGTATAGGGAGTGTAGGTGGCATGAGCGTGGGTCCAGGCACGTGGTCCTGGAGAAGATGATGAAGGTGATGCCGTGGCAGCGGGAGAAGACGGGAGCGAATAGGACTGATCGGAAGTGAGGAGATGTTGCAACTGAGAGGTAGTAGTAGGGGCAGATGCAGTAGCAGGGGACATGGGATCCTGACAGTTACGTCCGGGTGCACTTTGAGGAGTTGACGTATCGGGATGGATTTCAGATTCCTGTGATTGGGTTACTGTAATTGGGTTTGAAGAAGTTTGTACAATTTTGAAGAAGTGATCCTGGCCAGTTAGGCCAGATGCTGTACCCCCACTAACAGATACATGAAACTCACTGATCTGGCTCAGTTCTGTCATGGCTCGCTTGAGAATTTCTTCTGAGACTCCATCGGCGAGATTCTGAAAGTAATCGCAAGATCAGTTAAACTAAAATGTAACATACAGACACATGCATGCATGTACGCGCAACTAGTTTCATCTGACAAAACTATACACTTTTCTGAAATACTTATGGTTCACGACGTCTTAAGTGCTATCATGTGATTAGAGTGATGACACTCATCTCTGGTAGACATCTCTCATTAAAGCTGCAATGACTACAGCAGTCCTCGTGCATTATAAGAATTTAACTTCTGAACACTTTTATGTTTACTTCAATTATAATAATTCACTTTGTAAAAACTTATTACTTTCCCAATGGATGTTTAAATACCTTCAATGGACGTTTCAAAATTGAAGTGTCTATTATTATTCCAGATTCTTCATAATCCTGTAAGGCCTCTTCAGTTCCTGTGATCTGATAGTCTGCTATAAAACAAATCAACATTTGTATTGCACATACTCGGCCATTAAATCCATGTTCAAAAGCGTGTTATTGCTAAAACAAACAAGTTAGTGTGTCAACTCCCTTATTTGCATTTGCCTCAATGATACCAACAGTAAAAGTCCCACGTACCTGGAATAATGCCGATGGTCTGTGAGGTGACCACACTGTCTGCTGTATCTTGCAACTGTACCACCTGCTGTGCTTCACAGGTTGGGAGTCTTGAAGCTACCGACATCGGCAAAAACTTTCCACCTTCAGGTCCTCCTGGAGAGTTGGGATTTTTCATCACCCGAGGTGACTACAAAAAATGATAATTGTTAGCTTCATAGCCTGCGGTGTCAAAATCAATTAATTTCCTCATATATTGTTTGAAAGAATCTATAAGCTAATGTGGCTTCAAGAATAAAAATAGCAAGCACATAAGAGTGGGATTACATGGTACTGGCACTGAAAAATTATATGAAGTCCTATTCACCAAACTGACTTCACTCCCTACCCCAAAGCTTCCGAAAAACTTATTTGTGACCTTAGATAACAGTTTAACCATTTCAGAGCCAGCCAAATCCAAGGAACACCATTACATCAAAGTAAATCCTACCCATGTATCCAAAGATTACAATTATTCCTATAGAAATAAAAGAAATATATACACTTCAGTCAACTATCATATCACTGCTTCACGTGGGAAATGCTTTACAAAAATTTTCAACAGCCAATCACTCTCAATCTTCTATTTGAACACAGAGGATGATGGTTAAGATTATTTGCTAGTGCAATGTTGACAAACAGTCGGTACTGACCTGCTGGTTCTGAGGCAGCAGATCAATGTGTTTCTTGCGTTGGTGTTGCAGTAACTTTGCTTTTGATGCATACTGCTTGTGACACCAGGGACAGCCATGTGGATGCGTTGTTACGCTGCCTACAGTCTGTGAGAATGTTGGGTTTGGTATGCCTGGTATCTCTGGAACACCTCCCTGATGTGACAGTCACAAAAATCAACCTTAATACCGACTGGAAATTGCTGCATCCATCATCAGAGCAAAAAATGATTCATCACCCTGATGATGGAGGCAGCAAAAATCTCTGAAACTATGGTAAACTTCAAACAGACAACACAGTGCTACAAACCAGAATACAGCCATGTTTGGACTCACCACCGTGAAAACCTCAAATCCTACTACGTTACTCCTTCGCTCAAAGAAAATTATAAATATTGAGGATAATCAACTTGAAACTACAGCATCACATTAACTTGGTAACATAAAAATAATGGCTTCAATTGTCTGGTGCATAACACGTGAGATATAACTTCATAAAGACACTGAAACTTTTGTGAGGGACGATATTTATACAGAGAGGACTCTAAATGCAATTCTTTCACTTATCAATGACAGCAAACATCATTTACCTTTCGTCTGTTGCTCATTGGCAACTCTGCTCCAGGGTGATTTTTCAAGATGTGAGCCTTTCTCTTCGAACTACTTTTATAAATCTGAAAAGAATGCCAACAAAACCAGTCCTTAATACATGTAACTACTCTACATAGTACTTGAAACAAACAAACTGGAAGGAAGGTTATGTAAAATGTGAATTAATTACCTAATGATGATAGCTGTCTTTTGGGTTGTAGCGTGATGACTCATCGCCCTGATGATGGAGGCAGCAAGTACCTCTGAAATACTGGTAAACATCTACCAGACTATATAGTCCTACAACCCTGAAGACAGCCATCTTCACACTCACTTATTACATATGTGAATAATAAGCACAAATATGACATAAAAATGTATCACAACTGCTCTATAACGCCATCTTACAATCAACAGTTAATAAAAATTATAGTCACCTTTTCACAATACTGACAGTAATAGTCTCGGGTTGTTTTCAGGATCGGCAAGTTAAGTTCAGGAACAGAATCAGGACTGATGTCAGGATGACGCTTTGCCAGGTGATTCACAAGCATTCCACGACGCTTAAACCCCAAGAGACAAGTGTGGCATTTGTAGATAAATCGATGATAATCTGTTGGAGAAACCTGAAACATAATATTCATGCCATATCACAATCATAACAGAAATATGACAGCTACCTAACAACAAGTTTATCAGACGTTTGTTATGAGAACCAACCAGATATCAAAAGTTTTGAACCATGATGACAAAATCCCTAACATATCACAAATAGACATGCCTTCTGGAACCAAGGTTCGCAGGTTCAAACCCGGCTGAGGTTGATGGATTTTTAAGGGCGATAAAAATCTGTAGCACAACTTCCTTCGAAGGGGAAGTAAAGCCGGCAGTCCTACATGTCATAGATCAACTACATGTAAAAGAACCTTACGAACATGAACGAGATGTTTCGTAAGCGAAATTCAGCGGCCATTTCTCACCCAAGTCCCTCCTGATTCACTACTAGATGGCTCTAGCAGTCAAACCAGGATTGAGTAAATGCACACTTCAAAGACAAAGAAACCTCCCACATGGGAGGAGGTCAAGGCTCGACTCTGGGCTGTTGCGCCACAGAAGAAGAAGAATGTATTAAGTTACCTGAAAGATGGTATAAGCAACTACAGTGCTGAAACTGGTAACCATTCACTGCAACTGAGAAAACAAACAGAGCTGCAACACAGGATAACTTTACCTGTACCTTGGGCATGAATTTCTTGGCAGTTGGCGTGTGATAAGGTTTCATGGAAAGTCGCAGTTCCCGTTCGGCCGAATGCATACGTTTCATATGCTCTTTCAACTTGTCCTTGCGTTTAAACTGCTTCCCACAGTTGGCACACAGGAATTCGCGGTGATCTGAATGCCTTTAAAAAACAGTAGAATTTAACGTCATTAACAGAATATTTTAAGTTTAACAAAAAACCGCAAAGCATAAAATAAATTACAATATATAAAATACACACAAGAAAAGTATTACAGATCTTTCTAGAATATCGGGGGGGGAAAACAACATAGAAATAATGGCCACAATTTTGTTATTTTCCTTTTAACTGCTATGCAAATTACTGGTCGACTAATTTGCTTAAATTCTTGCAGTACTACAAATGCACATGATAAGAATTACATTACAAAAAATGTATATATGTCAAACACACAAAAAATAAAGATTTATAAGTGGTTCCATTGTTGAAAATCCAAATGAGTAACTAAAATTATATGTTGGTAATAATGATTTAACAAGAAAACACATATATACAGTAAACAATATTCTAAAGCACATTCATCACTGATGTTTATAACCTGTGTGCACACACTCTGAAGAATACATGAGTAATAAAACATAAAGAATATGTCCCAAAATTGCTGTTTACCAATTATAATTACAGGCAGCCCTTGATTTGCGCCGATTCAGAAACCAGTAAGTCAAAAAGTGGAAAAAAATACAAAAAACAAAACAAAACAATTATTTATAAGGTTTTACAATGTTTCTCGTGCTGATTCTTATACTAAATCGTAATTCTTACATCGCAGATTTTGAATAAAAATTATAAATACAGTCATCTCTGTAATTTCATATGTTTCGTTAACGCGAATTTGCTCCAATGAGATCGATGAATCGGTAAAAGCTGTTTGTGAAATACAAACTTTTGCATATGCTAGTTTGCTCTTATATAATTTCATTCCTGGCACTTTAAACTTTCAAAGGACTAATTTAATCTCTGTGGAGGTACCAGGGTTATTTTTACTACGCGATTTTCTATAGGTCTGCGTCTTACATGAATGCAACTATCCCATAACAGCAGAGATGACTGTACACATCAATCACGTGAAAGAATCGCAGTCAATCATGGGGAGCAATGAACTGCCGATTGTAAGTATATGAAAGATATTTTTTAAATTCCCTTTATTTTATTTACATTATTTCAGAGCTTTAAAATTTCATGCCATTATATTACTCGTCAATGTTTGTGTGCTGAGAACGCATGTCATTGACCTTCCATTGATTTACATTAAAAAAGAGTTCCAATTTACGCCGATTCCGTTTCCGCCAGTTCATCCAGGAACGCATCCCTGGCGAAAATCAAGGGCTACCTGTATATTCAGTCCACCCAACACAAAAGCAAGCAAACAAAACTATGGGTCATTATAAAAAGGTAACAACAATCCAAGCATTGCACGTCGTACCATACCACTACAGAACGACTAACAGGAAGCAAAAACCAAACAATGTTATGTATAAAGTGAATTAAAATATATGTAATAATCTTTGAGACATTAATCAATTTGTATTTTGTCAATATGATATTGTCCACTTAAAAAAAACCATGGTCAACTTACCAGCTGTTATCTGCTCTTATTAATTTATTGTTAGGGAAAAACTTTACATGGTAAATATGTAAAATTTACAAAAAGGATACATGAGAAATACTTACAGCAGTAGGATCCTAAAGTATAGTAACACAGAATGGTATTACCATCTGGGCTATAGTCTCCTTAAACTTACAGTTTGTAGAAAGATGCAAACTTACAGTGTCATTACACACATTATTTAGTTTAACAAACTCACATGAGAAACCACTAAAGATCTAAAAATTTTCATGACAGCGTAAGTGATTTTTACATACAAGCCGAATTAATTAATGATTATCACATAACTGGCACATGGTCTGAATTCTAATTCATTAATGAGAATCAAAAATCAGAAACTGTTGTAAAATTTAACTACATTCCACCGTATCAGTTCAGTAACAACTTAATTTTTATTAACCATCAAGTACAACTTATATTATAACTGAACAGTTGGACTTGCAAATATTGTATTGCTCCAGAAAATGAACATAAGCTCCCCCCTCCAAAAATAGGGCACATAATAAAATACTGAAACCACAAATATGTTATAAGTTATAAATGATGGTCTAATAAAACTAAAGTTATTAACTTTATCCTTTTATCTTCTTAAAATCTGCTTAATTCTAAAAATCCATTATAAAATTAGTTTAAAATTAAGTATGTGAAATATAAATTACAGGGAACATTCTACATCAAGCGAGAAAGTGTAAATTGTCCAGCTTTTCCATAAACTTCACCTGTGTTTAATTCAATCTCCAAAATTGGTAATGCCCTGAACGCAGCACCAGCTTAAATGTGAACGAATGTTGTTATATCTTTCATGGTCTGAAACTCATCATTATGTAATATGGTAGCAGAAGGGTATAAAAGCGGGAAACCACGCACCTTCAAAACACTAAAAGACTGTAAAGTTGAGTCACGTCACCCAAACAGATATATGCCAGTCCTTCAACCCTGCATATGAAGGAAGGAAGAAAGAGTAAGGTTACCTGAGCATATGCATTCTGAGTTTGTCGAGCGTTGGGAACGGCTTGGAACAGTATGAGCAAGTGTGCTTCCTGTCACTGTGGAATGCTCGAATGTGTTTACGGATCAGACTGTACTCATCAAACACCTAGCAGAGACAGACCCAGAACAAACAAACAAACAAACATCCAGATAAAACAAGAAAAAGAAGACTAGCAGATACTGTATGGAACAAAGGACTTGCTGTCATTACCATGACACAGGCAAAATAGCTCAACCGTTAACAAGACAAAGTTACAAAGTCTAAGTGTCATGATGGCATGACAGGGTGTAATCTACGTCTTCTTAAAGAATAGAATTCTGAGTAATTTTGAAAAAGTTCCAGTTGGACAAAAAAAAAGACAGTCATTCCTGGCAAAATTTTGTCTGTCTCATCAGCCCTTTGCTCCAAACAATGCCAATAAAACATCCAGATATTGTAATAAATAAACAAACAGTACCAAGTGACAGAAAATTCAGAATAACAAACACTGAAAAAGAAATTGTATTCATGAGCACTTCACAAATAACAACCACCATGCCAAATATATGAACAGTTTTCATGAGATGTGCGATCCTTACTTTATTCATTCCATAATGGGAGAAAGATCAGTGTAATGTGATAATGTAGTTCAAAACAAAACATGTAAGAGTTAAAGAAAATAACAATTATTAAAAAGATTCCCAACATATAATATACAGATTTGTCCTTACTGTAAATGTAATGTCACTTTTTACAATGCCTGGTTGGTTGTACTGTAGAAATAAGTGAAACAATGTTTTGCAACTCCCATCATCAAACTAAACACACAGAGCCCAGATGCTTACATAAAAACTAAATACATTAAATATGAGCATCTGAAACAAAGCAAGAAAATTATGGAACTTTTCTACGCAACAAAAGTTTTTACTGTACAAACATACATTACTGTTAATGTATAACCTAACCTAACCTAACCTAACCTAACCAAAAAATAATGATTAACCACAAGCTTACTGACCAGAAGGGTCACTGATCAGCTGAAGATGACATTCTACAGGGAAAGCGTATGCTTCGTTGCACATAAAATTAAAATGTAAATCTTCATATTCTGCGCAAAACAGAGTACAATCTTTTTTACGCAACTATTAAAAAGCACGCGAACTTTGCATACAATACAATAATTCGAGATTTCCCCCCAAACATTTGATCCATTGTTTCAGACGCTACCAAAAAACTGCATTATGGATGATGCATAAAACTTCTTTAGGGCTTGAACCACACATCATTTGAGGGAGTCCTTTGAACATTACTGCAACTGTCTAACTTATGTATTAGACAATGTCGCAGAAACTGAAGGGCAATAATGCATCACAGTTCTGGTGTTTTAAACAATTTCAAATATGTAATGAAGATAGGGGTTTATTCATACAGAAAATATGTTTCAATTACTTTCACACAGTAATACACGAAACAAAGCAAAATATCATATTACAGTTTTCACTAATTTAATCCTCTTATATGAAATGGAGAGGGGCAAAGTGGTCACAGAATTCACTGCACATCATGGCATGACTAGCATTTCTGTAACAAAACAGCATTTCATCTAGCTGAAAAATTCCAATTTCTCC
Organism: Zootermopsis nevadensis; assembly: GCF_000696155.1. Next base: position 203,619 of record NW_019059560.1, read on the forward strand.
TTTCATCTGTGGAAAGATGACATTCTCCAGCATATCCATATAAATGTTTCCGGATGCTGCAGTCTTGGCAAACAAAGAGGTCCTATAACTTTGTTATGAAGGCCACACTAATTAAATGATTTACAGGTATACTGAATAGTTTTATGGTGATTTTTAGATTTTATGTCAACGGGGTGGATAACAAGTACAATTAATACATACAGGGAGCATTTAATTACAGATTTGCTAAGGTGTGTGTGCAAGTTGAAAACAGGTATCAGTTAGATATCTGTCATGCCATAAAAGGATCGAATGTGGAAATATATTGACAGAATGTTTTGAGTTAATTTTCATTTCAGATAGTAATTAACAACACACAGCACCATAAAACTCCAGAGTGACTTTCTGGACACACTGTATCAGAAAATAGTAGCCTGATCCTAGTTTCCTCTTTTGTGTAAATTACATCGGCGTGTCTTGGTTAATACTGTTTTTACGACATATGAACAAACGAAAGAAAATTTGAATAGATTAATAAATGTTTTAGCACAACAATGCAAAAATGAGATATTCCGAAGTTTAGGAATCAGGGTATCCAATGCTGCCAATAAACCAAACAAATATTGACATAAAAATACAAGGCGAACACTTAATAACACATTATCAGTCAACAGTTGCATGTCATCAAAAGTATTCATACCAACATATATAAAAATAGAGAATAAAGAATGAGCGAGCAAACAGAACATCGGATGAGAATGAACTGGCGGCTGGGCACCTGAGCATGTGGAGCTTCAATTTATCCGGGCGGGAAATTCTTTTTCGCACAGTCCACATGGGAATCGCTTGCCACCATGGAATGCACGCACATGCTTGCGTATCTGAATGTACTCGTCAAACACCTGGTAGGTCAACAGGGTCATTAAACAGTGTTTCAAATTTGTCATAGGCACAAAGAACAGTCAACACTGTTTCCGTCCTCTGCATATTTCACGTAACGCTCCAATACTAGTGGTTCTGTGTTCAAGTTGAAAGTGTGTAAACAGCAAGGACAAAATCCTTCTGAAATAATGCCTAACTAAAAATAAGCTCTCAGGATTATTAACATAAGAGAGAATTAAAATATACGAATATATGAAGGTTATTCAAATTCAGTCCTCATGAAATTACTTTCAATGGCCTGTACTCCTTTGTCCAGAACAAACTCTGAACAAATTTCATTTGAAGGAGCGTCATATACGGAAAGCATATATATTTAAAAGGTTTCCAAGAATTAATCTGTGCCTTCCTCCTTAGGTAATGACTATAAATGCACAGCCATATAACCAGTCATCTGCTCATCCCACCATCAAAGCAGTACAAGCACCCACACTCGTCAACTACCGGACGTGGACTATTAACATAAGAGGGAATTAAAATATACCAATATATGAAGGTTGTTCAAATTCAGTCCTCATGGGAACTACTTTCAATGGCCTGTACTCCTTCGTCCAGAACAATCTCTGAACAAATTTCATTTGAAGAAGCGTCATATACGGAAAGCATATATATTAAAATCTTTCCAAGAACTAATCTGTGCCTTCCTCCTTAGGAAATGGCTATAAATGCAAAGTCATATAACCAGTAATAGACTGTCCACCCATCCATTAACTAGTCATCTGCTCATCCCACCATCCAAGCAGTACAAGCACCCACACTCGCCAACTACCGGACAGCCCTCACATCTCAGCTCACTCATACATCCGCCCATCCATCCAGCCATCTATACCCATGCCGTTATTTTAGCATATTTCAAATACACGGATGAAACAGTTCATGGATTACCGACATTAAATTTGCAGATAACCCCTTACAACTATGTGGTAACAATGTTGGTATTGCTGATGAGAGGAATTTATCATGTTCTTTATCAGATATTTCTTCAGTTGGTTTGAAATTTACAGTCATTTGGGGAACACGTCTAAACACTGGAAAAAGGTACAGACAAGTTCACTAGAAACACTGTACAAAGCCTTTATTCCTGTTTCTGAAGTAACATAAATAATGAAAGCTCACCTTACTGCACTGCAGACAAGTAAATAATCCATTTTCTGAGTGAATGTGCGTATGTTCTTTCAAAGCAAGGACCTGGTCAAAGACTGCCTTGCAAATTGGACATTCATAGATCTTCTTCTCTATTTGAAATGAGACAAACAGTGATAAGTGTTAACAGAAAAAAGAAATAAAGATGGAAGCCACATTTTGGGCAATGTCTAATAAATTTAAACAGGCATTCCTTTCATGTTTTAAAAACAAACCCAATATCCCTTTTACTAGAGCTTCTCTTTACTTTACTCTTAAATTATCATTTAATTAGCATTAATTAGGTTGAACTGCACAAATTAATTTACACATTTTTAAATGTTATATTTAAACCAACACACAGAAATGTTATAACACCTGAAGCATACAAATGATTGAATGATTTCAACTTGTTATCTATAGGAAACAATGTAAAATCTGAAGCACACACAAAAATTATTATAAATTTGTTCTTAGCTTTCACAATATGAATTTCTTTGAAACATGATGTTCAAGTCTTCAAACATAACAGGATGTCAGGCTTCTTAAGGTAACTTTAACCTCCACATTAGAATCTGGAGTAAAAACATGTTGTTTTATATACCTGACAAGTTGTTCTGTTTTTAAAGATTCTGTCAGTGAAAAAAATCAGACTGCCTGAATATTTTTATATCTAAAGCCTTCTCTCAGGTAAGTCTTAAATGCTCAGAAAATAAATGCTGTTCAAAGGGTGAAATGGGAATTTATACGTCATTATTTAAGGTATAAACGGAAACAATGGTAAACTAATTAGCGCAATTAAGAAAATGTCAACAAACCTGTGTGAATTTTTATGTGGCAAGCCAGAGCAGAATTATTGAGGAAACGCTTATAGCATATGTCACACTGCAGGGGCTTGGATTCTTCAGCCCCGTGTACCAACATGTGATGCTGTAAAACACAAGTATGCCTATAATACACAAACAGCAAATTGATAAAACACACAATTTTACGGAAAATTCTCGTAACAGACTGAAATAAAAGAACTAAACTTCCTCGCTCTAAGACAAATATTTCTGAATTTTTAAAAAAGATTTATAAAGGGAATTAAGACTGAAATGAGGCATTCTGAGCAACAGGATCAAAGCCACCAAAACAAAGTTCTGAGTAGACAAACCTCAAAGTCAATACATATGGTCTGTTCACCTATTATAAATAATTAGATTTTACATTTTCTAACCTGAAGGCGATCTTCTGCTGCAAAGCTCTTGTAACAAAGATCACACTTCCATGGCTTAGCAGGGTTTACGGAACGCAGGCGAGAGCGTAGCTGTGGAGCAGTTGGTTTACCATGCGCTGATACGTGATCAATCAGTTCCTTTTTGCTAGGGAATTCCTGGGGGAAAGAGATATATACATGCATCCATTATACACACGAGCAGTTATATTTAGTATTCAGCCTAACAGATTGAAACACTGATACACAAAAGAAAAAGTACATCACAGATACTTTAAGTCAACAGGCCTGTGTACCTCCCCTAAAATAAAAAATGCAGAATTATATAGCAAGAAAAAAAAATCTGAAAACTGCCGATTAATTATTCAAATAATTTATATTTGAATAATTATCCAATTATCACTTTTGAAAATATTTAATTTAAAACCACCAGACCTTCGTGTATGTGTTTATCATTATTCTGCTCTACTTTTAACAACTGTCACAGGATTACCTGTTTCATTATTTGGAAATTATTTATAATAAATAATACACATTTTTGTACATTTAATTTCAATTGATATATTCTAAATCTACTGGAACTATACTACCATTAAAGAGTAAAATGTAATTCAATAAATCAGTTCATTTTCTTTAATGTTATATGGTCTGAGCTACTGACAGTGCCATTAGATAAACCACAAATAAATAGGTTAGATTGTGTATTATAATACACAATCTAACTGTCTCCAAATTATATGCCTCAAGGTCATAGCAACATCGTACAACGTTGCAGCACGAACAGCTGATACCAGGGGAGTGAAGACAGCTCAGAACTCAATGTAAAAATACATCTCGGTACTGTTAACTTAGAACCTTCAAGTAAGGGGTAAAGTCCTGGGGTATTGAAGCATGCAGTTTTTAAGAGAGAATCAACTTTATGAAGCCCTTGCATTAATAAATACCAAAGAAAGGTTTTAAATTCCAAATCACATGGCAAAGAAGCAACAAATAGTAAATAAACTATTTATTTTAAAAAAATTGATTTATTTTGTCATTGCTTTATTGCACACAATAAAAAGAAAATACAGCCTGTAACTAAATAATTAGATTTTACATTTTCTAACCTGAAGGCGATCTTCTGCTGCAAAGCTCTTGTAACAAAGATCACACTTCCATGGCTTAGCAGGGTTTACGGAACGCAGGCGAGAGCGTAGCTGTGGAGCAGTTGGTTTACCATGCGCTGATACGTGCT
>NW_019059560.1:211248-273292 GCF_000696155.1 Zootermopsis nevadensis
GAACTTCAAAGAACGAATTTCGATCCCTGGCCCAATCTTAATGCCACAAAAAACAGTTATTTTTTTATGTTGAAATAAACCTTAAATATCTGTCAAATCAATTTCTGATCGTTTTTTAAAGAAACCATCTGAATACTAATGTGCATTAGAAAGCAGTAATAAAATAATATACCTGTGGTCAACAACCAGTCTTTATACAATCTTCTTCTCACTTAAAAATTTTACTCTGTGGCCCAAGTATCTTGTGTTACACTTCTCTCCTCAGTCTGTACAACGTTACTATGCATCTCCTCCACCTACCTCATGGTTTTGACAAGAACTTTTCTACTAGTATAAGAAATAAATTTTCTGAAGGAAGGTATAACAAAATGTAACTACTAGCATCTAGAGTTGTTGGTGTTGTTGGTTTGCATGCTGCCAACAAGACTCCTAAAGCAAGCTCAGTATTATATTTGAATATTTCAAAATACTAAATGAAAAAGAATATGCATCTATAACTTTATATGATCCGAAGAACCATGGACTACATTACCTCTTTTTCCTGGGTCGGGTTGAAGCAGGGGTAGTCCTCGCTTATTGGCATACGGAAGGCTATACCATACTTGGAGTTCCTGTCGAGGGTGGATTACTCGTGTAGTTGTGAATATAAAGAATGACCCTGCTGACTCAATATTAGATTCTGATCTTTGAAACTTTCAGCTCCCTGCACAAACCGCATCCAGTTAGATGAATCTATAACAGCATTGTCGAAATTGTGAATTTTTATATCCTCATTTAAATTCCTTTTAAACGCCAAATTCCATTATAATTAAACAAGGGATAACAACATAACAAATAATGCACCAGCTGCAGCACATAATACCACATCATTACTGATACATAATAAAGACTTGACCACTTACTCTCACTTTCAATGTCAAGTTTCAACATGGCTCCAGTTTCCGATTCCACCAACAACTCAAGCTGTGGTTCTTCTCCCCCAGCCAAAATCACGTGAGGTTCATCTGCCTTTACCAGTACACCCTCAATGGGCCCAAACTGAGTTCGCTTTGGAATTCTTTTCCGAGCAAATACGCCATACACTGTTCCAAATATATGAATCATAAATCAGAGATCTTTGCCACATTATCAAATCAAATTTAATATATGTAACAATATAATGTATGGCATCCTTCCTAATCCCATCAGCAATGGATTAATGTATTAAAAATTGTAAATGAAAATGATAACACACTAACAGCAAACTAGAATTTTTCAAAACACCTCAATCCTCAAACTTAGAGCACAGAGAATTTTCCAAAATATTATCATCTTGCAGGCCTGGAATATTAAGTTAAAATAACAAATGTAATACACAACATAAATTAATAAACATTAACAAATGCCATAAATGTAAAAGATTTAATAATTTTCCGCACCAAGTGCACAACATATTTACAGTCAATGTGATATGACACAATTGTGATGTTTCACATCAATCTGACCTAAAATACAAGCCTTTTCAATATATGCAAATGTTTTCAATTTGATGTTATTTTACAAATTGAAGGTTCAAAATTCAATGGCTGAATGGTGAAACTAACAACTGCAACTGCAGTCACATGACTACATGTTACACAATGAAAAACATGTATGACAAAACACCAAAGTTCCATCATACAATTTCATTGCATGCACTGAAGATTTTAATGCTGTTAAATTGAATACATATGCATACAAAGAGATATTCTTATAATTATTTATTATTAATAATTTTTTTTTACTTGGAATCTGTACAATAAAATGAATTACCAAATGTTCATAACCACAATTTTTTTATATTTGTTGCAGCAATATTTAACTGTACTTACTCACCTGGTGATCCATCAGATGTTGTCCCAACTTTGTTAATTGCCAAATAAGAGGCTGGTAAAGTGGCCCAGGCCCTTGAAGGGACGGGCTTGTCACATATAGTCTGCACTCGATGCCGAGGGCAGCCATGCTCATACGAGTTGTGGCATTCTTCACACCCTTTAACAGTCATACAATATTTTGTGGCACCAAACTGAACATCATCTCAACTTTAAAAAACGTCATCCTTACTCTACATCACCCTGCCAGTTCACGTGACAAGCAACGCAAACCAAAGTTAGTAAATATATCTACACGAAGTTGACGTAATATCTTCAGAAAAAATAAAATGTAGTACAGGAAAAAACACTGCAGTTACGAATCACATGAACCACAGTCTTTCTAGAGTAGCTAGCAGTCACTCAGTTTGTCAACTAACGCTATACCTTTTACAAATCTGAGAGTTCATTCCCGTGTCTACAAGTACCCGCAACTGAAATCAATTGTGAGCTAGATGATGTCACTTGTACTCATGAAATCAGAATATTATAACCAGTATACACCATTTTAAAGAAATTGTTCCTTAATATCACGTCCAGTTTCAAACTTACAGTATCAACCATTACCTGCTTACTTCATGAGATAGAAAATAACATATTATGTACAGCCCAGAAAGTAATTCATCACATTAAAAAAACACGCTATAGGAGACAAATTAAACTTTCATTCATGCAAGCTTCGACACTGTCCCATCTAACTGCAGAACTTCAAAACCTTCTGACAATGCAAGATCATATAAACTGAGATGGTGTTACAAACAAAACACGCATTCGTGTGATGCCCTTAGGTGGTGAAGTCACAATCCCAACACTTAGTAATTCTGAAGGAAGGAGTGATTTTAATGCAAGATGCCAAGAGGACAGACGAGTTCATTACAGCACTGAATGTTTTCTATTTGGAAACTTAAAAAAGATGACTCTCAGCAAAAAGCTGAGGATGACAAATTTATTTGTGAGATGAAGAGCCTTTGATCTAACAAAGTACCCAGGTCATCGACACCCCTGCTTCTTGGTGGTACTAGATCACATATTTGAGTGGAACTGAAAAACAGAGCATGCAGCCAACAAACTCAGTATTCGTGCAAGTTTAAACAATTTATAATAAATTTTAGCTTGGACGGGGGTGGGGAGAAAGAATGGTATATCAGTTCTTGGGCAACCCACATAAAAACAAACATCACAATGCTAAAACAATTGTGCCTAATCCACAAGACTTCTACATATGTCAGAATACCATCACCTAATCCGATAGCTCTTCAAACAATGTGGTTATAGTTTTAAAATTTTTTACAATATGACTGAAAACTATTAAAATACACAAGCATTTGAAAAGGTACAGTAAAAAGAATTATGTGTGAAAGAATACCAAAATAAACTAACGCAGCGCTCTGCTAAATAAGGAGTTGCATTCATTAGTAACACTTGCAATGAATCTTGTTACAGCAGTGAAATTAAGTCAGTAATCATCAAGCATGAACACACTGAATTAAGCACATACTCTTAATTTTGTCCTTACGTTTTATATCACCATTGATCCAAATGTCCTCAGCTTTAAGAAACAGAGAAAACAAACACATTTTAGCACCGACTTCTACAAATGTAAGAACAAAAACACCTTAATGACTAGCATCCCATTTGACATTGCTAAACACCAAAACTAGAAAATACTGGAGTAAGAAAAATAGGACGTGTTTAGGGAAGATTCTTTACCAAAAGCAGAAGAATGCAACCCACCAGACAAAATATGAAAGCTTAAAATAAACTCACGCCTCAAACTGACATTTCAGATCATGTAATTACTGACCTGCTCAAATCCTTCAAGGAGATGCCCAGTTTAATTACCCTCCAACTGAAGAAGTCTGCATTAATATTTCAGACAAGAAGATCCGGACGGGCCAAAACCCAGATTACACCCGCCATTTATGGGTGTTTAGATTAGTATAATTAATTAAATCACGTTTATCGCACTATTACCCAGCAATTCATAACAAGAACTAGATTTTTAAGAATAAATTAATGTACACATGATAATAACATAACAATCTCTCGTTATATAATACGAAAAGAAGGCTAACATTTAATTCAAGCCACACATTACTACCTGCTTCAGGCAGTTTCCAAACCCATCTTCCTGATTACAAGGGATTACATTTTCAGCAGATCTACTTACAGAAACTCTTTGTATCATCTTTGAAATCTGCAATTATCTCCTGCTGCGGACTGCGCGCCTGAATCTGGTGACGTTTTGATCTCCTAGGCAACATACTGTTATCCTTCTTCACTATGGTCTCTGCATGCCCATTCAACAATACATTGACAAAGTTGTCTGGGGCAGGAGCCTTTAGTCCAGATGCTGCGACACCGAGGTTCATGTCCACATCTTCACCCAACAAGGGATGTTCTACAGAAGACAGTGCTACATTTACAATTTGAAGGGACATTTAAAGAAACAAAGTTGTCTTTCTGAATCATAGCTGCACTCTTGCACGGATTAATGTTAGAAAAAAAAGTCATAGACCGAAGATATACGGCAATAAAGTAAATCCATTATCATATACAGATCAAGACACAGAATATGAAAAATGCCCACAGGGAACATGTTAGAAGCATAGACACAGTTAACAATGAATGAGATATGACAATCTACGAAGGCGCTGAAACATAATCTAATATTTGTTTCATTATTGTAAAGTTCATCCTGCTGCGTGTTCTAGAAATGTTGCCACCTTCTTAAAAATATAAATAGCTGAAAAAAGCACTATATACTACAACCGTAGGTCGAGCGACTTACCTAACCTACGAACTTGGCTCTCGATACCGCCATTCACTTGCGATTCTAACAGCTCGGCATCAATTAGATCTTGTTGCTGCTCAGCGGTAACGTTTAAAGAAATGTCCAAGGGTAAAGTCGCGCCACCACGAACAACTGAATGATGCCTTACTCTCAAATCTCCCTCTTCGATCACCAGCCCTGCGCAACAGAACGCCACAAAACTCAGATTGACGCTTTGCACGTCTTTCAAGTGAATCAGAATCTGTTTTAATAAAGATATCTCTACAAACTGAACTTTAACAGCTTTTAAAATTTCCTACAGTCTTACAACTTGCAAAAATTTGTACCTTGTAACAGAAAATTTACAATCTCAGATGGTTTTACATATTTTCATGAACTTCTAACAAACGTAGAGCAATGGTTTTTGCATATTTCCATCGACATTTAACAAATGTAATGAGAACAATCAGGAACCTTGAGATTTGAAAGTATCAAGCACATTATCCAGCTGTTCGACATAGTACGCTTGGCCTGGATCCGAACTGTAGGTAATACTGGATCCATCACTACTGCTGATCAGCAGCTGCACACGGCCACTCTCCGTCTTCAGTCCTCCACTCATTCCATGGTACTGCTGACTGCCATCTGGGGCACCACCAACCAACTGGAAATTGAAAATTGCAAGAGACATAAATGAAACATAATCAGCATAGATGAGACAATCACTAATGATGGTTAACCAAGATCATTAATCATACCAAGAAAAATGTATGACAATTGTTCATAAACAAATTCAGAAAAACTACACGAAAAGAACATAAGTAAGACAACAAAAAAGGATTAAATATTTTATCCTTGATTTATTAAAAGAATTAGATTAACTTAACATCAGGAAAGGACTATAATTATCTTAAACATTCAAGTAAATGACACCAATCATAAGAACAAGAAAACTATGCTAAAGATGAAATTACACAGTACCTGGCCTGTATTCTGTTGGATCATCAGTTCGCTGGTGGAGTCGACTCTTCCAGGAGGAGTGGTCACTGCTACAGCCACTGTCACATCATCATTGCCATGAAAATTAGATGGTGTAGCTGACATGGAATCCACCAGAGGGCCAGTTGACGATGACACCACATAGTTGTCCGTAGGTGTCAGGGGTGGCTGTAGTGGAGAATGAGGGGGTGAAGTCCCCAAGATACCACCTGAAGTTGAAGATGCAGCAGCAGCAGCTCTGAAGTATGACGTTCCAGACACAACCTGCCTCAGGAGACCTTCCCCTGTTGACGTACGATTATCAGACAGTATCTGAAGGGGTGAAGTAGGATTCACATAACCGTGACCAACAGTTGTGGTATGCACCTGTGTAGTGTCTATATATGGGTTACCTGAGGACGGCGAAGGTGGAAGGGCATTGGCCGGAGAAGAGTTGATGACCGGACTCACAACCTGGCTACTGGGAAACGGCGAGCTTGGATTAGATGAAGTACCTGTTCCGGCAGCAGATGAAGCCTCACCAGTGACTACAGCCAAAGCACTTGTACCTGTACCTGTTATAGCATACACTGGTGAGTATCTAGCGGCTGAACTCATGTTAGGATCCAGGGGACTCACGCGATGCTCAAACTCTGATAAGGATGATGATGGTTGAGGGGAGAATGGTGCAACTGGCTCAAAACTTGAGAATGCCGAATTGCCATAATCACTTGATGCTTCTTCGACATACTCAACCTGGACAAAAAGAAACAAATTGATTTTGAAATAAGCAATATATATATATATAGAAGCAACTGTGGAACATATTTTCAAAAAATGCCACACAAATAATTATGAGTCCTCTTCTCTAAAGCTTGACATTTATTCATTACAATCCTATTTTCAGAGAAAGCCTTGGCCAATTAAACCACTAAATTTGGGGAATGCTACCATGAAGTTCATAATCTTTTATCTTCCTGCCTGCAATCTATAAACGTAAACATTAAAATATTCAAAACTCCTTACGTTCTAAAGCAGGGGTTCTCACCCTCTTTTGCTGGCATACCACTAATTCTAATTTAACACATTAAATGTACCGCTAACCAAATGCATCCAGGGAAAACTTATTTATGTCAATATTATCTTTTGATTTTCTTACTTAGTTTGCATATCACTCAACATTGGCTCGTGTAACACCAGTGGTACGTGCACCATAGGTTGAGAAACACTGTTCTAAAGGAATACCTGCCCTAGACTCATCTGCCCCTTTCACAACAAGCAATTCATGCATTGTCACACCCTCTACCTCATTTTCAGACAAATATATTGTGATGTATTCTGTTGTCATGTCCTTACATAAGCAGCTTAAATAAATCTAGGCAGTGCTGGCAATAGCTTTCGATCTATCTTTTTGTGGTCCTCGTGCACCCATGCGAGGGGCTGGGAAGTATATTCCAATCCTCTATCTTCCCATCTAAATATGGGGGAATTACACATCCTGCTTGTCAACATTTCTGGCGGTTTTCTCATTCTCTGTAAGACTCAAATTTAATCCCTTACTGTATCATTATAAAGAATTATGGACTGTATATTTTCATTGCTCAGAGCTGTACATTCTTTCGTTGTATGTCACTCTGTTTACTTATTTTGTCTTCCTGATCATCTGTTTCACTGTGCTTGTTGAATTTTGTTCACCTGTTCCAATGCCTCAAAGCTGAACAACTGTATCTATCGACATTTCAGTTAATGCATCCATTTTTATGTTTATCGTACACTATCAGGATGATCAAATAACGCAGAATGGGATGGGCAGGGAATGTAGCATGCATGGAGAAATGTGAATTGCATATAAGGTTTCAGCTGGAAACCTTGAAGGGGAGAGACCACTTATAAAACCTAGGCATGAATGTGAGAATAATATTAAAAATGATCATAAATAAATAGTGTGGTAGGGTGGAAATTTCTCAGGGTCAGAAATGGACAAGTACCATGCTCCTGTGAATATGATAATGAAACTTCAGATTGTGTAAAAGGCATGGAATTTACTGAGTATATGAATGGCTACTGACTTACCAATAAGGACTCTGCTCCACCAAATTAATTACTCAGGCCCAACCAGCACACTAACTTGAATGACACACATTGTTTGCACATTAAAGGTCATAGTGTCAACACAAATACTAATAAAGTCTTCATCTGTTAATTCTACAAACTCAAGCTCTGATAAATGCTCCCTCCTTTCATAGCCACTAAGTTTTTTTAATAACGTACTGCCTATCTGTAAGCTAGGAAATTTTGTGTCATCTCTCATCATTACAATCATGCAGGCAATTCAACTGAGAGAACTAATTATAATTCTGAACAATACTGCAATCTCCTCAATAGTTACAGATTTTCTAGGTTCCCATCCAACAAGATACAAACCCAAGTTACAAAGGCATGTTCTTGACATACTTTCATTCATAAATCTCAATGAAAATAGTTATCTTACAGACTGTTATCATTACGTATAACACTTGTGTAAAATATTTAATGTTAGATGAGTACCTTTCACTCCTCCAATTAGACCATAAGCTCTTATAAATTCTGAAACCAGTGTGTATGTATAAGTTTCACAAAAAGTTAACAAGGTATACAGTGTTCATATATGTCAACATTATTCAGAAATTACACACATCCTAACAGCTCTTTCTAATGTAATGCTCAAACTCACTGTGAGGAACAGCAAACGTGATGTTGAAGCTGCAGCTTTCCGAACAGAACTTTCCAAATGTGAACTAGTAACAGGAGACCAATCATCAAGCTCTGCTTCTGCTTGGCTTGTCGGCATAGTAGGTCCAGTGATCCCATTATCGTTTTCAACATCCCCAGGTGCACCCTGGGGGTCGGTTCTTTCCATTAAGTGTAGATGGTGTAACACAAGTTCATCAATGTAGATGATACTGCACAAACAGCCTACATAAATGGAAAGCTATAAGAATGTTGGAATTGTCATTAATTGATAAGTACATAAATGTGGAATTAGAACTTCCATGTCAGATGTCAGCCATACTTTCAAGGCCTGCTCTTTTCAAAGCATATTTAGAGCCTCTTGTAAGTACCCTTTACGAGCAACTACGATAATGTGAGGCACAATCTCGAAGCAAAGTCAAACGTGCACCTTCTTAGTTAATTTCAAGTCAAAAAGCTTCTGCTTGTGCGGAAAACAGCATGGACTATACCATCTTGACAAAGGGAATTCGGGGTGAACTAATATGTCGGTAGGGAAGAGAACAAGGTTTAGCGGAAGAAAACAGACCTCCGGTATACTTTCCTGGCAAATAATATGTATATAATATATTTTAAACATCTGTTTGTTCAGGAAATTCAACATCATTAAGTGCATAACACTAAAAGAATGAAATTATACCCACTGACCATACCCACCTTTGTTGAAGCCTACAACTTTCTCACGAATTGCGGAATGGAACGAGATTTGGCGATGCACCTTAGCAACAAGCAGACGACGAACAACCATAGCAACCATACGAGTACGTAAACATGTCTCCTTGATTTGTGGTTATGTTACTGAGGCGTTGAAAATGTAAAATTAGCTTATTGATGAACAGTACCAGAAGATATATTTGATCATAAGAAAAGTCAGAATTATATAAACTCGAAAAATCTACGAAATCAGAATTATTCAGCACAACATACTTTAAATACTCAAATGGATGACAAAAATACCAAAAATTTGAAAGGGTTCGTAAGAAGTATCTCTCAAACCAAAATAAGTGACGAAGCTTCTGTTACTGACATGACTCATAAACCTACACGATTTGATCAAATATTAAAATTTAAAAAGAATAATATTGTTATTCCAGGTTAAAACAAAAAAAAATCTGTTAAAATATTGTTACACGAACACAGACATTGAAGAAGATAAAAGGTAACTTTAAAATCAATACAAGATGTTATGGTTTCTAAAATTGGAATGAATTATTTTACACAATTTGCTTACAATCTTCATACATTACTTTCTTTTCAGATTTATTTTGCAAGAAGAAGTGGTTACACTGAAAATATAAAAATAGCTGTTTATCACTGACAAAGAAATAAATTCCTTCAAGAAACAATTAAAATTAAATACCATGAAACTATCAGATCAATTTAAAGGTTGTCATTTGACTGACGATGAAAGGAAGAGGCTTACAAAGAATAAAAGTATTTCTGTGACTGATGTGAAGAATGTAGTTACTTCATCTTGTGATATGTCAAACCGAAAATTATTCCTAAATATGAATGTTCATAATCCAGCGTATGAAATTAGTCATAACCCAATTTTGGACATATTTATGACTGATACTTTCCACAATAATGAAGAAACAAAGGCTGTTACAAATATAGATTTAGCAACAAACTATGGAGTAGTGAAAGGAATTGTTTCTGAATATACAGAAAATTCAATGAAATTACACTGTAATGAAGGATTTGTGTTTAACAGAGAAGACTTGGTATCTTCAGTATGGAAGAAATGGAAGGTGTTCACTATTAATAAGAAAATGAATAAGGCAAAAGACCAAACATATGAGATAAAGAAAGAATGTAAGAAGGAAAAAACACAGATAAATAAGAAAATTCTGAGGAAGTATTGGGATATATGGCTTTGCATGGTGAAACAGAAAAAGAGGACTCTTTCCACAGATCATGATAAACTACAAAGAGAAGAAAAAATAAACAAATTCTTAAAAGTATTGAAAGAACAAAAGCAGTCACTGGCTAGTACAAAGGCACCTGCAATGACAAAAAATTTAGGTAATATTAAGAATGAAACTTCAAGAAATTCAAAATATTCCTATCATAATAAACAAAATGTACAAAATAATGTAGGATTCCAAACCAAAACTTTTCCAATGCATAAGTGTAATGAATACCAACAAAGTCTTGAAGTTCATCTGAAGATAATTGCAGAACAGAAATCTAAATTGGAAGAACAGAGTAAACTGATTAAAGAACTTCAGTTAGCACATTTTAGACTGCAGACAGAAAAATCAACAAAAGAAACTCAAGAAGAAATAAATCATACATTATCAAGTTGTGACCTACGACTGAAACCGAAAGCAAAGCAGGTGAAAAGCAGGCTGTCTACTGAGTACAAACCAACACAATTACCAGAAAATAAACTTGCAGTAGTAAGTTTGCATACGGTCCCAACAATACTTAACAGGATGGAAGAACGTGCACGAGATAGAGAAAGCAGGTGGAAGCTGATTAGAGAAAGAAAACAAAATCTGGCTGAGGTAAAACAAAAGAAAGAAAGAGATGAAAAGAAGAAAAAAGAAGAATATGAGAAGTGGCAGAAAATAGAAGAACTGAAAGAAAATAGAAGACTTGAAAAACAGATGGAAATTAAGAAGAAGAGGGACAGGGAAAAAATGCATAATTTGATGATAATGGCATCACTTCAGTACAAAAAACTGCTCATGAAGAAAGTAATGTTTTCATTCAAACAAGTAGTGGCACTCAATAGGAAGCTGATGGATATAGCAAAGAAATACTATAAAAACCACCTACTCCGTAATTATTTTCAAACCTGGAGAGAACACACCCAGTCAGCCATTAATCTGAAAATGTGCAAAGCTACCGCTTGTTACAACACAGTCTTAGTAAAGAAGGCTTTTAGAGGCTTGTTTCAGGTAAATGAAAACCAAACTGAAAGTCAATGTGAAGTTCCTACTTCAAATGCACAAAGTGGATTTGTTACTCGATTATTATTTTGCAGGTTTACAGTGAGTCTGTTACCAAGAACCAAGTAGCCACTGATTTCTATGACCTTCGTCTGCAAGAACACAGTTTTATAGGTTGGCACCATATTGCTTGCACTGAACATGTGATAACAGTAAACAAACAAGAACTAGCAGCAGTCCACTATAACAGGTAAAGTGATTGTTATGTAGAATGTCAATTGCGATGTGCCATTTCAGTTTTAGAAAAAATGAGATAAACAAACCAATATCTATACATGGAATATAGAACCTTGACCAAATATGCAATATAGTCTGCAGGCCTAACTTGGCTTTGATAAAGTATGACCCTGAAAAAATTCTGATACAAGAATAACAATTTAAATCAATATTTTGAAACAGTGAGCATGAATTTAACCTTCAGTTTAGGAGCGACAAATTTTTTTCTCATCTTAACCTCTAAAGTGCCTGATGAATTAATAAATAAAAAGTTAATTATTTACCTAAATCATATAAATTGATGTGACTTTTTATGTATGTCTGTTGCCTGCAACATTCTGTTTGTAAATTTCAAAACAAGTCAGTTCTGAATGGGTATATTTTGACAAATTTTGTACAGAAATTCCACACTGAAAGTTTCTGAACAAATATGATTTTGAAGCATATTTATCTATTAGTAATTTACACAGATGAAGATGAAAATTCTGTGTCAAACCTTTCAGGTTTAAATCATTTTGCTTAATACAGTAACACTAATATGCACTTAAGGCTGTCAAATAAATCAATGTCTATACCACATCAGTCTATCAGTGCTCCAAACACACAAAGACAGATGTGACATTGATATGAACACACTTCTGACAAACTACACGCTCATCTGATATCAGTAACCACAATTTTGTTCCTGTTTGTAATATAAGTAGGTCAGTCACAAAGTTTTGTCCCAGTTTTCTCAGCAAAAAACTACATAAAACAGCTGAAATTTGGTGTACAGATACTTACATGCATCAAACTTTTATTACCCAGGGTGGGAAAGTTTGAAATTAGTAGACACCAAATTTGATATTATCCACAATTGTGTTCACTCAGAAAAGTAAATGTGGGGCAAAACACTTTCAGTGACCCTCATAGAGGCAGAGTTTATTAATTTACTTACCTGTACATCATTGTGTACCACAGGAAATTGTTAACACGTTGCTTTAAGAGGTGGCAGCAGTTACCTTCAATGATGGAGCTGGAGCGTGAAAAGGAGCAAAGGAAGGAGATATGGCGAAAAAAGGTTCAGGAGTTCTTGCCCGATTTCAAGCCTCTTCTTGTCTTGGATTGAAGTGTTTCAACAAATCAATTGAACTGACCATGTTTTTGTATATGTAACAAAGGGCATTCTTCAGTGTTCATTGTAATGTCTCAAATAAGTGTAACTACAAACTTAATTCAGTTTCAGCCTATTAGCTGAAGTTAACAAACACATCTTGACTTGCATTAATCGGTTTATAAGAAATTGTTAACTGAATTAACACTTTAAAGCCAAACCTCATCTGAATATTACTTAAGTATTCAGTCCGTACCACAAAGAAAACACAACACTTCACCATTGCAAAGATCAAATGGTGAACACTGTTTGAGGAAATAATTGCTATTTACACCGAGAATCACATGGAACACAAAATATAAAGCTATGGCCGTTGAAAAATGTGGGATATATATTTTAGCACTGGGCTTTAAAGGGTTAAACATGTAAAATGAATTTAGACAGAATATTCAGCCTTCCGTTTTTCTTATCTGTGAATTTTTGCATGGCAACTTCTACAATCCCAGAACTACTAGATATTGACTTCTTGAAGCAAAAATAAAGGATAAAGTATATTGTGATTATGTACAAATGGTGTAATATTGTGAAAGATTGTCTTCAACTGTTATATTGCTTGTAATGTATATTGCTTTTATTCGTACTCAGTATCTACAAATGTAATTTTAAGGAAATGGAACGTGACATACACAATTCATAAACAGAGATGAAAGAGTATGAAGATAAAGCCTTATAAAGAGGATGGATACACAATTCTAAGCATCTTTCACTTAAACACAAAAAGGAGGTCGTGACTGGGAAGTTTCATGTCGTACCTGCCTCTATGTCAAGAGCTATTTGGATAGAATGCTGGATGGACCTGAGAGTCAGTCTGGACATTGTGATTACCAAAAAATGCAGGAATGAAAGCTGAGCCGCCAAGTCCAGACATCACTTTATTCACTCAGTTATCATAACCTTAATTTGTGTCAGGTTTGTGAACCTGATATTACTGTTTGCTACTCAAAGACTTTTTAATTCCACAATAAATTATATTATTTATAGACAAAATATATCTAATTAGTGTTACACATGAGTATTATTTTAAGTAGCTAAGAGCATTTATTACATCATTTCAACATTTCAAGAAAAATTCTAACAAACAAAAATGAGATTCATGACAAAAGAAATTAAGTCAACAAATGTGTGTCATCATTGAATCAGTGTTTTAAAGTCCCTTCCTCTGAGGAAAACACATAAATTATAAGTATCTGAGAACAAAATACCCAGCAGAATAAATGGACCTAGAACAATAAATTGTGAGCACAAGAAACTTCATAATTTGTACCTATCACCTATTACTGCTATAGTGATGAAATCTAGAACGTTACAGTGAAAAGGACACATCGATTAGGAGACAAAAAACAAAAGCAGGAATTTTGGAGAATAATCCTGTAGGAAAGTAGCCACTTGAAAGAATGGAAAGGTGACTAGAGAGATTAACATGAAGATGGATCTTGTAAAAGCAGTTCATAAGCATGCATGATAGTTGTAACTAGATCAGGATTGTGTCAAGTTTGGTATTTGCTGTGCCAAACCTTCTATTACTAACCAAAACTGAAAAATATCAGTAACTCTAACCCTTTTAGCAATTCAGTACCTTCCTCCTGTGTGCAAACTGTAATTAAATCATAGTAACCAACATTTCTGATAAACAATTTATCAATATTAAACCAACAGACCAAGTACAGTAAATAATAACATGCTTTTCCATGAGAAATCATTACATGGATAATACCAGAAAGCAATTTAAAACCTGACCCCAGAAATTGTCTGTTTGCTTTCCAATTTAGCAACACAGAGATAAAAGCAACAACAGTGAATAAACATAACACACAGTACATGTCTTTCATATATATACAGATACATTTTGAATTCTGAATTTAAAAATGTATGAGCGAGCAAACGGTAGTTTATCTTAACACGGTGACTACAAAACCAAATAACCATGTCGATCATCCATCTTTATCTCTTCCTGTAGACAAACTGTTCCTGCAGTCTTCTTCAGTTATGTTACAACTGGCATGAACTGTATCGCGTATTACGCAGAGTTCATCGAACCTTCTTTCGACCTTGCCTGGCCCTCCCTCACAGACTTGCGACAGGATAAGAAATTTTTCCAATTGCATAGCAGACCCCGACTATGAGGCCTGTCTGATCTCAGTGCAGCACACCACGTGTATCCCTGCACGCAACGCCATTCTTGTCCAGTCATCCCTAAGGTGATGAGCCAACATTGGTGCCCCAGTAATATCAGCAGTAAGAATGCAATTACTATGCAATATATAGAACTCACAAAGCACAATGCAATCCTGAAACAGTTCAAACAAATCATGTTTCAAAATTACCAGAAGCAGGTAACAGAAGAATAAAACAACTTACAACAAAATAAAGACACTTCTACATATAACTTACATACCATATACACCACACCTTCCTACTTACAACATAACTTGTTTCTGTAGCAAGTAACACAAATTTCTATGTTTCTTAAAAACGATTGGTTAATTATGTTTCCTTCCCAATTTATCTGAAGTTAAAGTCTGTTATTACAAAATCTGATGACATTCAGAAGCTTACCGCTGTAACAGATGGCATTATATCAAATTAAAAATTATGTAGATGCTATAGCTTGTCACAACATCATTTCCAGGAAGATTATCACCATTTGGATAAGAGACAGAGTACAATAAAAATATTCACTTTAATTAATAACATTAATTCAGAAAAACTTACATGAAATCATGATAAACATCACTACAGTCATCAGGCAATAGGACTGTCTCCATGATATAGAATGACGGATGGCATACTGTAGTTATAGTTAAAATGGCCCCATACACCAATGCTCCTGCAGAAAATAAAACTCCGAAGACAAACAACTGGTGATTCTTGTCTCCGATACAACAATCCAACCTTAAAATAAAATAAGGAAGATTAATATGCAAAAAACATAACATACAAATAATCTCATAACTTTATCAGTTTCTTTCCTCTCTTATTATTTTCCTGAAATCATAAGTACATAAAAAACTTCACCACAAACAGTTTTTAAAAGTGTACTCTTAATTCAGGGTTCCGCAAACAGCGGGTGCCAGGTCACTATGGCGACTAGCATTTTCAAGAATAACAGCTTTTACTTTATGTCTGTTTCCACTCTACAGAGATTCCACGCTCAACAGCGAATACAATACAAAACTGCTTATCTCAGACAGCAATAAGTTCTTCTGAAATATTTTACTGGGGGGTGTACATGTCCTGAAAATATGCCAAAGCACCATGAATGATGATGATATTTTACTGAAGAACTAATAAAACACTTAGTCACAACTTGTCCATTCATACTCATACTCAAAAGCCATACCACACACAGTGAATGTCACGCTTAATGACGCATGCTTGACATATGCGACAGTGGAAGGTACTAGGCGGAAATCTTCGTCTGTACACAGAACAAACCAATTCTGTTTCATCACCCACATTAGCATGAACTACACAGCTCAGATCGGCTCTTGTCCGTACCTGTGGAACCCAACGAAGCAAGTGAAGATTCTGAACTGCATTAATTAAAAACGAACTATGAATGCTTGAGAGCAACATCGAAAGCAGCTGGTTCTCAAAAATCGTAACTCGGAAACTGGAAGGTTACTAGCAAAATTAACAGCTAATTCTTAAAAATGTTCAGTGCCTATATACTGTTCGTACAAAATATTTCAAGCTTTATATACCTTATAAAAGCATATTCCTGAGGATACTACTAGACCCATGAGCACACAATTTTCATGAGGCATTATCTCCAGAAATGGCACCACACTCAACTCAAATACCAGTAGAAGGAGAACAGCAGATGTCAAAGTCCATACAAAGAAGAATTTTGTTCGTGGGAGGAATTGTACAAAGACAGAATACAAGTAACACATACTCAGCAACATGACCATTGAGACTAAAACAGTACACCATACACTCTGGGCAGCAATATATGCTAGCAATGGCTGCAAGAATATTGGCAATGCAGAATCGATTGAAATTTGCTTGGCTCCTCCCCTCCACGGTATCCGTAACCGATCTTGAAAGGTGCTCATTATGTCGGTGACTCGTTGAAATGGAACACGCTCACAGACAATTATCCTGAGAAGAAAGAAAGACAGAATTTCTATACATACTATTTACAGGTTTAAATTATCTGCATAAAAAGTGTAACAGAAATTATGAAACGTTTACAAAACTTGAGTCAATATGCAGTGATCTTTCAACATTCTGTATATGTCACAAATGTTCACACATCATGCTGAATGAACTGTAAAAAATGTAATGTTAGGTATGTTACATGATGTTATAAATAGTCACTCAGGAGATTTGTGACGAAAAATCAATCAAGTCCCATTTCAAAGTTATATTCCCAACATTTGACTAAAGATTCTCTACATTTTTTACAATTCTGAATATATGGTTACATGAGAATTTTGTTACATCAGAAATGAGCCATGAGGAAAGGCAATGTAGGATCTACAGCTTTGGCAGCAACTACATTCAAAGAAAACTTCAGACAAACAGCTGTGTCAGCCACGTGGAAAAACTGGCGTTTCAAGAGCCACCTTTGTCCTCATCATCAGGGATGTGATATCAGACGGCTCTTGGAACGTCGATTTATTATGGCCACCTGACTTTGTTGAATATAAATCCGTTGTTTTAAGATCACAATGCAAATTATCAATTAGTAAAATGAGAAGAGAACACAAGTGTATAAATTAGAAGAAATGAGATTAGAAGAGCGGAAGTGGGGCGGCGAGATAGAAGAAAACAGAACTGATGAGAAGATAACAGAAGAGAAGACATGAGAAGAGAGCATAGACAGAGAAGAGAATAGAGAGAAAGGACAGGAAACTAAAGAGGATGTGGGAAGAGAGAAGAGACAAAGAGATATATGAGGTAAAAAGAGAGAAAAGAGGTGAGAAATGGAGATAAGATGATAAGGGAAGAGGTAAGAAGACATGAGAGAAGTGAAAAGAGGTGAAGAGAGAGGAATTCATAAGAGAAGAGATGAGCATGGGCTAGAAGAGCAAAGAGAGGAGTGTAGATGGATGAGAGGGGAGCACAAGAGAATGTTGGAGGCGACAGACATGCAGACGAGAGGAGAAGAGAAGAGACGGGGAAAAGTAAAAGATAAGAGAAAAAAAGATAGATCCGAGAGGAGAGAAGAGAGGTTAAGAGAACAAGGGATGAGAGAAGAGAAGAAGAGTGTAAAAGAGAATTGAGGATAGTGTAGGTTGCGCTGAGTTGGGTAGGGTTGGGTTAGGTTTGGTTAGGTTAGAGCTGGTTGGGTTAGGTTAGGTTGCGTTAGGTAAGGCGTCGCTACGCTCGGCGTCCAGTTTCTAGCATTGTGCCCAACGTTATACCAAAGGTTTAAGTCATTTTCTGGCGGCATTTCTTGGCGTCGCGACGGAAGGCGTTGATTTTTTAGTTGTGCGTTCAGTGCAATCTGACACTTCTGTGCTGTCAGTTCGGCGTCATTTTAAGGCGTCGGGATGGTACGCGTCGCGACGCCGGGCGTCGATTTTCTAAAGTCGCTGTTAATGACGTCCCAAGGGCTTGAGTCACATTCCCGTGGTCTTTTGATGACGTCGCGATGACTGGCGTCGCGACGCTCGGTGTCGGTTTTCTAATTTAGTATTCAGTGTCATCTGGAGATATTTGCTGTAAATATGGCATCACTCAAGGGCGTCGGTTTTCTAGTTGTGCGTTCAGTGCAATCTGACACTTCTGTGCTGTCAGTTCGGCGTCATTTGAAGGCGTCGAGATGGTAGGCATCGCGATGTTAGATGTCGCAATGCCCATACCCAAATTAACCCAACACAACGTAGTGTATCCCAACATAACCTAAACTAACCAAACACTACCTCAAACCAAGCGAGTAACTTAGCTTAGGTTAGGATAGGATATTAGGAGACAAGGGGAGAGGGGTAAATACGTTGAGCACAGAACACAACAGAAGAGAAGAGAAAAGAAGTGTATAAATTGGTCATTTGTAACTGTAAAAGTTTTCTCAACAGAAACTGGCAATTTTGCCATATATTATCTCAACCTGCCTTTACTATAATATGCATTCTAAAGGTCATATGAAGTAGTTGTGTTTTTAAGACTGTTAGTTTGCTGTACAGAGCGTCCAGTGACCTCATGTCAATAATTCAATATCTTATTCCTCAGGTCATTCTCAGTCAGAAAAGTCACATGAACATGGGTCTGATCTCAATGGTTTCAGAGCTGCGGATATTTTAAACACGGGATGATCTGAACCTCAAGGGGAAACATCAGGGCCATTCACGCATCTTTCAGCAACAAATTTTGATACACTCTCCCTCCTGTTTGCTTTGCATTCACACACCATGTTTTTCATTTAACTCCACACATGGAAATTTAGCAGAGTGAGGTCCAGTGACCATGTTAGCCAATTCTACCAATCAACATGGTCAATCTATCAGAGAGGGAACTGCTCGTTCAGGTACATCACGTATCAGCTAAAATGTGGAGGTGCCCCGTCATGCCTAAGTACAAGTGCAATCATATTTTATATTTGTTTAAATCATCTTGAATTTATATCCATACCTCCTTAACCACTGAGAATTGAACCCATGTTTGAATGACATTTTTGACTGGGAAAGACCTCAGAAATTAAATCATGAAGTACTAGTATAAACTTCTCAGACACCTGTATACTTTAAGCTTGAAGGAGTTTCTCGCTGACAAAGGTGGATGGTGCAACTTCATTTACCTTACTCACCTTACTTAGCCTTGCCTGACTTGTGGATATTCTCAAAGATGAAAGCTTGAATCCAAGTGACCACATCCTAATCAATCAAGAAGACCCCTGAGGACAAAAATTCACCTGAGGGAAAGCTTCTAAACTATTCCAAAGTTGCATACACAGTCCACAAAAATTTAAAAAAATATGAAAAGATTACACTGTAAATAGCTCTGTTTACAGTCACAAATATTCCAAAATGAAATTTATCTAACCTTTAAAATGCACTTTGTACACATTCACCAAACATTAATGGCTAATGTGCCAAACAGGATAAATTTTGTCCCTGCACAAAATATGACGATGATTAGTAAGACATATTCTTTGGAGAGTAATAAAATTTCAAAAGGTGTTCTTCATGCCACATAATGGGTAGCAATGTCTGCAGGTTGCTTTGTTGAACACCACAGCTCAAATCAGGACTTGTACATCACCTTACATGAAAGGGACTACAAGTGCAACAATGATGTCCAAAGTCACTGTTGTAGTGTGATATCAGGTTATTATTATTATCCAACAATTACAGTTACAATTACAAACAGTTGCATTGATACAACAATGTGTTCTAGCAATGATATTAGTTTCCATCATTGCGAAGTGTTCTTACACTTACCCTGGATCATGTGGAATGCTAGTTCCAAGGGGAAACATGACAGATGAACATGGACTGGCCCATAAGGTGTTCTTTGCTCATACTAGAGTGTGAAGAACACCTAGAAGATTCTAAATGTTTCATATCCCTATCTAAATACAGATTTACATTTTGTTAATTAGTATGGAAGTACTGAATATAACACAAACATTCTTCACTGTACAGTACATTTCAATACAACCACAAACGGCCTTAAAACGAAGCGGAGTATAAACGCAAACTGAAAATCTAGGTGTTCTTCATTCATGGGTTACAAATGCATGTTCTACTAAAATTTAAATTTATGACATAATGCCCAACCTGAACTATCACTTTTGATTCTTATTCAAATACACCTGTAACGATTGCAAGTATATGTCTGAACATGACTATAAATTTATCTTAGCACGAAAAATATAAATTATAACCTTTCAACGCTCTCATCCAAGTCCTCACAGTTACAGCAACAACCTAAAATATGACTTCTTTCTTGTTCAACATTCCAATATTCGCAACAGCACAGAGGGCTATTATCCTGCCATTCTTCCTTGCCCATTACTCAAAACAACTTATCACTCAAATTTCCATACGAACTACAGCAGTGCATTAAAATTTTCAAACATAAAAAGTGCAAAAACAAATCCTGTAACATCGACATCCTGAACAAACATTCGTCATCTCTATGTGAAACTGTCAATTATCTGTGCTGTACAAGGCAATGCAATTTATTTTACGTCATACCAAAATCTTCTTTCGAGAGATCGCAACAAATACAAAGACTGGTCATGACATTCAGGCATTCTACATACACTTTATTTTATCTGTGCCTCTGTTTACTCTAAGTAATATAATAAACAGATGGTCTGCTCCTCTGTGAATAATGTTCTGACGTTGTTACCTTACAAACTTAGAGCAGATAATAATTATATGAGATTAAGATTATCACAGAGGCGAGTATGAGAATAGCTGTCTTCTGGGTTGTAGAAATTCGCCGACGTTGTAGAGGTTCTTTCTATCTCCATCATAATGGCAATGATCAATAGCCCTGAAGATGAAAGCAGTTAAGCACCTCTGGATGTTGGTGACAATATACCAGACCATACGTCGCAATAGCCTAGGAGACAGCCATCTTCAGTCTGGTAGTCAATAGTTCTGGGCGATCGCTCTGATAATGGAAGCAGCAAGGACTTATGCCAAGGCGTTTGGTGAAAATAAATTGGTAGAAATTTAGATTCGATGTCTAGGTAGGTTTATGACCCACTGATGTAAGAAAATGAAGAAAATATGGCTATTGGGTACATAGCACGCATAATCCAGACAACACAAGACACCATGGCACATAGATTAATATTATACTGATTGCACCATGGTACAGCAGTCCCAAATCGTCATCACAACACCACAGAAGGCGAGTCTGTTCCTTTACTCATCTATGCGCTAACAAACAGGTTATTTTGATTTCGTACAGTTACTCTGATCCCAGCAATAGGAATTTTGTTCGTGGGTCGTATAAATTATGATTATAGGTGGATCTCCGAAGAGATGTTTCAATGGATTAACTGTAGTATTCTGTGCCAATTAAAACAATGCTATCAACGTATGACAGCTTTCACAAATTAAGCAAATTTAAGTGAGGATTGTAATTTTTATATGCTCATTATTGACGTAAATACGGCAAAAAAGTTAAACGAAACCGTGTAAGATCCATATCAACAATGTATAAATATGGACCGACAACAATCGACAGCTTGCGTGCAATGTAATGTTATGTTACCTAAGAAACGTCATCTGTTTACTCGGCATTGTTGTGTTACATTACTGCCGTCAACAATCCGCTTTCGTTATTGCGGAAAGAGCTGAGCAGTGAATCGGTTGTAGAAGAAGAGTGTCGTAGACTAGATAATTTTGTGCTGTTAAAAACGTTTTAGAATACCACAAGTACATATCTTATATAAGAATTATTACAAATCATTACATTACAGAGACGTATTTACGTCAGATTCTCCGGATCCGTGGTTCAACTGTCAACTTCTTCACTTTCCAATAGAAACGTGTTTCGTACCACTTTGGATTTTCCCGCCATTGTTAACGGGCAATTTCGTAATACTGATTGTGTTGGTAGAAATGTATGTTAACAGGTTGTGAAGGTGGTATGTGTTAAGTATGTAATGCCATGCCTTGAAACAGATTTTACATATATTTATTTGGTTTTCAAAATACGTTGCGTATAGGTCAAAAGAATGGTCGAAGGTGCCGTGTTGATAGGGTCAGGGGTTCGTGACAAATACTCAAAGATTAATATCATTCATCCAGAGGTAAGTTTTGCACAACATTGCATATACAGATTGTTATACAAATACCAAAGCGTTCCAATGAATTATGCCTGGAAAGGTTTTTGGAAGATAATGGGCGTGTCTTCTACCATATTGCATGGTTCACATCTCAGATGACAACCATTTTTGACATTGGAATTAGGATTAGTGACCTTGAATAAAAGCGAATGAGATGTTTGGGGGGAGTAACTCATTCTTAATGAACCAGTTCACTTACAACACATTTCTGTAAAGCCCAATTTCAATAAAAGATCCCCCAAATTTCCAGTCTTCCAAGAGATTCCTCATCAAAATTTGTTGAGTCTTATTTACAATTCTCAGTCCAGATGACCACTCTTAGGTCCACGTATTTTTTCTTGTTTGTTTTAAAATACTTGCATTTTTATTCTTTCAAATGAAGAGTCAGTACTTCATATCTTATATTATACACTGAGGAAAAGCAGTACTTTGAACTAAGCAACTTCTGTGTGTATCATTTCAGCAACAGAAAGCAACTATTTTCTTAATAAATTTACACTGAACAATTTTAGTTACAAGATGTTTGTTTTCTGGCAATATGCAATCTTGAAGAAATTGACCAACACTTGAGAGGTTTTTACTATCATCATCATCATCATCATCAGGGCCTTGAAGTATGTGTATCATTGTAGGTTTTATTCAACATTATTCTTTTGAACTTTGCTGTACATATGAATTCATTTGCAATGCAGTATATTTTGAATTGTTTCAGTTTATTGTTGGTCGCTCCAAATCTTCATCGTTTGTCATCTGCAGCCTTTTTGTTTCAAAAACTCAGTGCATTTTTAAGAAGACAAATGGGACGTGGACAGTGTGTGATAAAGTGAGCAATATGTCAACAACATTGTTAAAGATATACATATCATATAAGCAAATATAAGTATTCAATTAATTTATTAAAGTGTATGCCAACAGCGAGGAGCCAATGACAGGCAATCATTGATAATAGATACATATACAAAAAACAAACAAACAAAACTAAATATATAAATGAATATATATAATAGATCAATCAAACATTTCCTGTATTGAATATTATAGCCAATTGCAGGCAAATACGGAAATAATACACATGGTTAAGATTATAACAATCACTAGACCCTTTCCTGAATGGAGAAAGTGTTTTCAAGGGAGACACTGACTTTGCTGAACATGTCCAAAAATCTGCATGTTCACACCAGTCAACTTTTGCCATACCACGTGGCACAACATCCCAGGAGACATCCATTTTAATATAAATATTACATTAAATAAAATTGATTTTGGTAGATTTTCTGCTTGTCATAGAATTATTATGCACAAATATGAATAATTCATAAATATTATTCTAAAAAAAATCTACTTTCAGAGTACGTATGGAACATATGTGAACGGTAAGAAGCTGATGCAAGACAGACCAACTACATTAAGAGATGGCGATGAGGTTGCATTTGGCCCCCGCACTAATTTTAGGTACATTTTCTACACGGAAGATATCTCCACAAATCCTTTGAAGAAAATAAGGCTGGATGGGGAAGTGTAAGTACATACTTCTTGAGCATGTATTTAAACTTATCACCCTTATGACATTGCCGTGCTTTTCACATGTCGAAACATTGTTTGAGAAAAACATGCATATGTGACTGGTTACCATATTTTAAAACTAGACATTGAAGAATGAATTATTATCGTGCTTTACACAGTCACCAAGTTGCAATTATTTTGGGGACCAGATGTAAACAACATATGCAACTTAAAAAAAATCAATTTATGAAGTAAACCATAGTGACTCCCATTCAATACTGTTTTTAAACTTTCCCCCCCTCAACACTTCTGTTTTAAAATGGTCTGCATTTCCTAAGTGCGTAATAAATTTCAGGTTCCAATTATGCTTAATATTTCAGTAGTTGAAATTATCAGTGGGTAGGAAAGTATGCTAAATTATAGCATTTCCATAATGAAATGTTGCAATTTCAAATTTAAATATTTATTTACTGAACGTGGGACGATGGATAAAAACATAAATTGAGGTCTAAGGTCCTCACAGTAGTGAAGGTGTCAGTGTTCATCTTCTGGGTTGTAATACTGTGGACATGTACAATTGTTTTTTGGTATACGCCTACTAGTCCAAATGGTGTTACAACCCAGAAGACTAGCATCAAAGATAAAACAAATTGTTACTTAAATATAAATATTTTTTTGACGTAAATACGTCTATAAGGAAGGGTCATTCGGCAAAAATGTGTTACGAAAAAGGGAAACGAAAAAGTGTAACTTCATTGTTATGTTACCTAGGAAATGTCATCTGTTTATTAACAAATCGACAATAATGGTTAC
Organism: Zootermopsis nevadensis; assembly: GCF_000696155.1. The sequence goes on from NW_019059560.1 coordinate 236,057, forward strand.
TTAAGGAACATCTATTTACTCGGCATTTTGTTACCTAGGAAACGTCATCTGTTTACTCGGCATTGTTGTTACCTATAAAACATTTCATTACATTACCTTACCTTACCACTACCACAGACTCATCTTAAGCGTAACTAATTCAAGTTATATAAGCAATGTCTTAATCAAACTTATCTCAAATGTAAAGCATGTATGAAGGAAATATTTAGAATAAAGCCAATATATAAACTTCCTTTCCATATAGACGTATTTACGTCAAAATCTCCGGAACCGTGGTTCCACTGACAACTTTCTGTTATCCAGCATTACGTACAGCCTGAAACTGGGCTGTTACCACAGCTGATCGGCTACAAAAGGCAAAAATATATGCGCGGTGGAAAGGCTGTGACTCGGCATGGGTGCCAAAAGATTTCCTTTTATTTATTATCCACAAAAGCAGCGATTGTGAAATGTGTACTTGATACTGTCTTGTATATAAGTTGGTTGATAACGATAAACATTATTGGTATTTTTTGTAGTACTTTAGAAGAAGAGGGATTGCAGACGGAGAAACAGATGATGGAATTGAAAATCAAGAAATACCCAGAACAGCGAGAGATGATGGACCATGAGGAGAAAGGAGACGTACAAGAAGAGCTACAATCAAGAAACACAGAGGAGAAAAATATTTTGGAAGAAGAGCTGAAATTGGAACAACAGAATGAACAAAGGAAAATCTCTCACGAAAAACTGCTACAAGTATTGCTTTGTTTATTCAGTTCTTGGTTAATTATTTAATGATGTTCTCAGTAGCTCAGATTATATAGCACAGAATGGTAAAATGATTAGTGAATAACAAAATGTAAAATGTGGAAGGAATCAGTCCTATCATATATTTGGAGGGACTTTGGAAAAGCGCAAAAATACTTCGGACAGGCTAGGCAGTTTCCAGATTGAGATATGAACTGGGGACCTCCTTAATACAAAACAGGATTTTTACCAACTCAACTGTGTGATTTAGAACACAGTTTTAAATTACTGTTGTTATATTGCAATATATTACAATATTTTATATATTATGCACTATAGTTGCTGAACTATATTTCATTGTAATCTTGCGAAGACATGAGACGGCGTAGCTCAGTCAGTATAGTGACTGGCTACGGACTGGGCAACCGGGGTTCGATCCCTGCCAGGGGCAGAGGATTTTTCCTCTAGCCTCTGCGTCCAGACCGGCTCTGGGGCCCACCGACCCTCCTATCCAATGGGTACTGGGGTCCTTTCCCGGGGCGTGATGCTGACCACTCACCCCCATCTAGTGCTGAGGTCAAGACTGAGTAGGAGCTATACCTCCACTCACCTCAAGCGCCTAAATGGCATATAGTGGGACAGCTTAAAAAATTTTTGGGAAGACAGAATATTATTTAATATGCAAGTATTCATAAGAGAGATTATTTACTTTATGTAATAAATGTTTGACTTTTGCTGAGATAGGTCTGTTGATAAAATGACCAGGGTTTGATTCCAAGTGGGGGAGTTTGTTATTTCATGTTTGCCACCATGTGCATCACTCTTCTGGGGCTTCCCTGACGTCCTGTCCAGCAGGCAGTGGAAGCCTTTTTCAGTAGGGCAAAGTGGCCAGAATGCGACACTGACCATCCATCTTCATTCATTGTTTAGGTTAAGAAAGTTTGGAGCTCAAATCTTCGTGGTATATTGCGCAAGAACAGGGATTAAACATTTTTTCCCTTCTAAAGTGATAGAAGAAGAAAACTTGCTAAACTTCTTTAATAAATCTTCCTTGTTTCATCTTCACCAGGAAAAATGCATACTAGAAGAAAAATTGAAGGAAATGCAAACTGTACTAGAAGAAAAGGAAAAGGCTCAAGATTTGTTATACAAACAGCTTCAAGAAAAGGAAGAACAAAGGCTGCAAGATTTGGTAAGCTGTTTTTATCTGGGACATAAAAATTAATTTCAAAAGTATATTCTAAGAGATGAGCAGATTCACTATTTTGACAATATTTGTAACAATTATTACAGAAACAGCTTCAGGAACAAAAAGACGCACAGACCCAAGTCCTGCTGGAAGAACTTCGGAAAGAAGTTGCAGAAAAGGAAGATATTATTAAAATTCAGCTTGCAAGAGAAATTCAGGGCCTGCAGGAAGAAAAACTCAAAATAGAGAAAGATATAAGAGGTATACCTTATTATAATCCTGTATTTATCACTCCTTAGTGCACTTTCACACACACTTATATTGTTATCAGCATTGACAATTCTTTTGAGATGTTCTAATATTAGTGTTGAATCCTGCCGACAAAGTCCTTCGGTATGTCGCAGCCATTTCATTGAGTTTGTTGAAGTTTCAAGAAAGTTGTACGAAAAATAATAAAACACTTCCCTCATTAATTTACCTTACAGTGTTTCAGAAAAAATAAGGTTTCCCAAAGAGTGCTGTGGTGACGTAATACTGTAATTGGAATTTTTAATTACAGAAGAACTGTCTAAGAAGGACGGAGAATCAGCTAAAATCCTGAAACGATTGCAGGAGGTACTTCAGAAAGTAAAAGGAGATTTGTCTAATACTGAAGGAAAGAAGCAGTATCTTGAACAAGAACTGGAAAAAATAACAAAGGCCAAGAAAGATGCGTCAGAATCGTGCCTCAAAGCAAAGCAGGAGGTGCTAGCTGATTTTGGAGAGCTGATGGAAACAGAATTACAATGTAGTATCTGCAGTGAACTTTTTGTTATAGTAAGTTGCTTGACGTAAAGCCAATACACATTTGAATCCAGGTCTTTAACTACAGTCAACAAGCTGCATCATATAAACATCAATATATTTGCGCTAAAATTAATATATGCCTTGCTTATGACCATTCTCTTGAATCATAAACAAGGCTCAAGAAACCCTCGAATAAATAATTGAAATGATTTGTTTTAGGGATAAGAGGGTGTGGAAACATTGAACACTGAATTTCTTAACATTGTGAAGTGAGGTTTGTTTAGTAAGTAATTTCTGATGCTGCGTTAGACTTGTATTTATTATACTGTCATAGACTTTTAAAAGGACGAGGGAGAACGGACAAACACTCTTATTTGACTATGTAATTGCCAGAGTAATTGAGACATCTTAGTGATGTACCACCTCTGCTTCCCACCGAGAATAAATCGTAGCAAAACTCTCTAGGCGCACGTTGTGGGCTGCATGATGGATGGGGACAAGACATTCCCAATGAAAATACTGTAGGAGTTGCACCGTGATGCTCGCTAGACGGAGTGGGCATTATGGAGAAGGGTAATTTTCTTTGTAAGCGAACTAGGACATTTCCTCTGGACGCCTTTCTTCGGGTTTTGTGAGATGTGCGGTAATGGTCTGCGTGTACTATTGCCCTGTGGTCCAGGAACTCGAGGAAAATGCCCCTGTATCTCCCAAAGTGTCCTCAGCAACACGTTCCAAGAAAACTGTGTGACCTTGAACTTAATTTTCATGGGAGATGTGCTTCCACTCCGCTGATGCTGTCTTCAGTATTGGTATGAAGTGACGATTTGACCAAGCAATTCTCGGGTAAACTCGAAAGGAAGACACTTCCCATGTCATGACAAAGTGCACCAGTGAATCCAACAACTGGGCCCTGGTTTATTCTCAATGACGAGAATGTATAACTGGACAGACATCTTGATCTTGTTTATATGGAGAAGCAGAGGGTTTGTCTATTCTTTTTGATTTCTGTGTGTAAGCTATAAATATGAGTGTAAAACATATTTAGCTATGTGATGAAAGTATGTAGTAATTTGTAAATTTGAAATTTAATCAAAATACTGTGTTACTGAACAGTTGGTCAAGAACCATATATCCCACCATCACTTAATATAATCTTTACAATATCAAATAATTTATTTTCACAGGCGACAACACTGAACTGCACTCACACTTTCTGCCACTCTTGCATTGTAAAATGGATGGAGAAGAAGAAGAATTGTCCCGTCTGTCGAACATGTATCACGTCTCAAAATAGGTCCATTGCCATGGATAATTTTATAGACCGAATGGTTGAAAACCTATCGGTGGAGATGAAGAATCGGCGGCAAGAGGTCGTTGAAGAAAGGCAAGGTATGAGTACCTGTGGTCAGAAACATGCATTGTCTTAGATGTCTGGATGATTTTAGTGAAATTTGGTTTCTTTCCTCCTGAGAAAAGATGTGGAATTGCTTCTAAAATTTTGTTCCTTTGTATCCTATGGTAATCTCGAATCAGGTTTTATGCATTAATACGGTATGTTCTGAAATGATTTAATTCAGAAGAAAATGCTCTGGAATGCAGATCTGGTATTTAATTAATTCAATGTCATTCCAATTTGAAACATAAAAGGAAGAATAAAAAGGGAGCCATCTCAGTTGTTTCTATCATACAAAATCCATAAGTTTGCGCTACATGCTTTAGAAACTTTGCAAATTAAATTTAGTTTTAAGCCAGTACTACAGGTTTGGCTGCCTGGAAATTTCAGCAGTGGTCCGAGCAGAATAAGATACAGAATAAATTTATTTCTTCTTGTTGAAAGTTCCAAAGTTCCGTAGGTACTCTTGTATTTTTAAAAAGGAAACTGGTATATGTGTGCAGACTTCGTAATATCCGCGAACCTTTCACAGTTTCTTATGTGAAGCACAATAGAAAGCTTCCTTTCAAAAGGCAGAAATTATTTGATTTGGTTTACTACAGTTGAAACTATATTTGATTATGTTGCAAAATAGATCATATAATTTCAGTTCAAGAATTGCTAGGCCCCAAATCAAAACCTGAGCCTTCTCGCGAGCCGCGGAGACGGCGCAGAAGACGTCGAAGTACCACATCTTCTGATAGTCCAGAAGATGACAGGTTAGTCGGCACACAGTTTGTGATTTTGTAATCAAGTGGCATTTAAAATCTGTGTTTAAAGATTTCTGAAGATGTTATGACAATGTTTCTTATTCTGCTGGACTTAATTAATTAATTAATCACCTAAGAGTTTTTAATAAAATAAAAAAAGAAACACTCTGATGATAGACAAGTCCAACACATGGGGATATAAAATGTTTTCAAAAACAGAAGAAATATAAAATCATTGAAGTTTCAAGGTAGCACATGCCAGCCTAAGATCCAAAAAGACAATGAATGGACAATCATTTTAGTTTTTCATCATTTTCCTCTTTGAGATCTTACGCTGGTAAGTGACCTACTCTTATCAAAACCAAAAAAATAATTTGAATTCTATTCATGTACTTTAGAAATTAGTTATATTTTCTAACAGAAATAGACTGGAAAAGGAGTAAGGCAAATACATTTTCAAAATCCAATCGAATACCTCAATATATTGTTTCATAAATGTGTCATTGTCATTCATTCATGGTCCAGAAAGTTCTTATTGCTGAAACATAGAAAATTAAAATTGAAATTTTTAGAGGAACTCGGAAACACTGATGATAGAACATAAGATATTTCACCATTCAGACAGGGAATCTTGTAATGATATTCATGTATGTAGAAGTGATCAGCTGAAGTAGGCAGCTAATTTGCAGGAGAAAACTAGACAAATGTGTTCGGTAGTGGATGACGGCTACATTATTTGATAGACGGGAGTCATATGCATTTTATCCAAGCTTTTGTTGCTGGTACATAATTTACTCATTTTATGGGTTTCTAATCCTGGGAATGACTTTTATTAATTTTTCCCAGCCAAAGTAACAGTGAAGTCATCTACGTCAGCAGTAGGAGCTCCTCTGACATGGAATCTGAGGCGTCAGACGCGTACAATTCGGAAAACTTGAGTGATGAAAATTATGTGGAAGGAGATCCACATGCTTACTATGGAGGCTATGGGTACTGCTATAGATGTGGTTTGTATTGCTGCAGCTAATGTTTCAGTTGGCACATTATAAATATTTACAAAGATATTAAAGTAGGATTTGAGACGAGTCTGAAGATGGCTGTCTTTTGGGTGGTTGTGCCATGCCCTCTGAAACGTCGGAAAACTTCTACCAGACTATGTGGCACAACAACTCAGAAGACAGCCATCATAAGATATTAAAGATTCAGCCTGTACCTCAGAGAAAAAACAGTGCTTCACTATTACAAAGCTCATTTGGTTGACGCTGTTTAAGGAAATAATTGCTGTTTACAGTGAGAATCATAAATACACTCTGGGCAAAGTGCAGAGTTATGGATTGATAAAGTGGGTGGCATACGTCTATGACAGATGTAATGAAGTAGTTTTTAAATTAACATATGTGGCACACGTATGAGAATTGTACGTTAAATATTAAAAGAAAAGTTTCCAGAGCCTTTAAATTATAGTGCCAAGTGGCTAAAAGTAAATGTTTTAAATGCTCCAGTCCACACAGGTATTTGGTTCTTTATTACAGCCCAACTCTAAGTGGCATCACTTTTGTTTGCATTTACAATTTGATTTCTTCATTTCAGGAAGAAGAGGTCATTGGGCCAGAGGATGTCCTGACTACTGAATGTGATAAAGTATAATTTAATTTTGTAGAATGTAACTTTAAGTTGCAGTTTGTATAGAACTACTTTGTGGACATATTATATATAAATAAAGTTATAAATATGTATTTTCTTTTCAGCAAATAAATATTTTACAATGTTTTTGCATGCGAGTGTTTTTCCACCCATCCCAAACAATTCTATAACGCACAAGTTCCAGTGTTACTATAAAACAGACACTTATGTGTAAACTCTTAGTATCAATTATGTTTAAATACAAAAGCACTAAAATTCACAATTATATCAAAATATGGAGGGTGTTTTTCTGGGTTTCTAATGCCCTGGGGGAACATACCAGCTCCATCACTTCTATCCTCAAGATGGAGGGAGGTATTATGTTCCTCTGGTAACCACCTGCACCCTGTGATGGCAATACTAACCAAGGAAGGGGTTGTACTTGGGTCATCAGTCAGACCAATCCCTCATTGTTTGTCACAGTAAATTGCCTGGCCAAATGAGGGTAAAAATGCCAGGGTAGATGAGTCAGTATAGTGACTGGCTACAGACTGGACAACTGGGGTTCAATCCTCAATGGGGGCAGAGGATTTTTCCCTCTAGCCTTAGCAACAAGACCAGCTCTGGGGCCCACCCAGGCTCCTATCAAATGCGTACAGGCGTCCTTTCGCAGGGGTAAAGGATGGCTGAGGCATGACGCTGACCACTCACCCCTATCTAGTGTCTAGCACCGACCTTAAGAATGAGACAGTACGGCAATTCGTAACATATAATGGCAAAATTTACCATTGTGGGACAGAACAAAATAAATTAAAATTATGTGTTGATCTGCCAACTGGAACTGTAACAAGAGCCGGGCACTGCTCAAAATCAACAAGAAAATGACATATATCTTGAACCAAAATGTAAATTTAATGTACTTTAACTACACACAATTGAACATTGAACCAAAATGTAAATTTAATGTACTTTCTTAACTACACACAATTGAACATTAACATTTCCACTACCTGGTGGAATAAAACAGTGTATTTCCAGTCTAACATGAATTTTCCTCTGCATTCACCCTTAATAAAACTGCTGCTAATTTTCCTGCAGCAGAGCATCACAAACCAGAGATTACCTCAATCAGCTACAGTAACTACCACGCACAACAGTACTTAAACACCTTTATACAGTGGTCTTAAAAGACAGCCACATCATTTAAAATAAATATTTAAGCAAAAATAGATGAAACAAAATACGGGACAAAAATAAAATGGCAATGTTACAATATAACCTGTGTATAATGGCAAAATTTACCATTGTGAGACAGAACAAAATAAATTAAAATTATGTATTGATCTGCCCAGTGGAACTGTAACAAGAGCCAGGCAGTGCTCAAAATCAACAAGAAAACAACATATATCTTGAACCAAAATGTAAATTTAATGTACTTTCGTAACTACACACAATTGAACATTAACATGGTGGAATAAAACAGCGTATTTCCAGTCTAACATGAATTTTCCTCTGCATTCACCCTTAATAAAACTGCTGCTAATTTTCCTGCAGCAGAGCATGAGGAACCAGAGATTACCTCAATCATCTACAGTAACTACCACGCACAACAGTACTTAAACACCTTTATACAGTGGTCTTAAAAGACAGCCACATCATTTAAAATAAATATTTAAGCAAAATAAATGCAACAAAATCGGGGACAAAAATAAAATGGCAATGTTACATCGAAATATAATGGTGGACCACATATTTCTCTTTTAAATGTGCCAGCAGTACTGCAACTAATTATTATTAAAATGTCTTACAACTCGCAATAAATTTACATTCATTTCAGTATGCGTTTTCTACGAAAATGTTGACACTGCGAGCACGGCACTCTCGTTAATCCTTCTTCTTGCATTCGGCGGCTTTGGCCGGTGCTGCTGTAATAGCGGCCTTTATACCATCTGCCAGCTGCACATTTTGTGATCCTGCCACCTCCTGCTCCATCTCTGCCGAAAAGCCAAATTCATTCTCCCTAGGGGGTCTATCTTGTATATCCAACGTTGGTACAGAAAGACGAAGAAAATAATATCTGAAACAAAGGTCATTTGTATCATCAGATCAATATCTAGATCAATTTCCCTGTATTCAGAATGTGAAGACAGTATAACATGGACAGCCCTTCCACCATATGCACATCATCATACATGCAAAATGGAACCAACGATAAAATGTTCTACTACTATCGAGCTTAATGGCTGATACAGACAATTAAAGACGCGCAAGAAAATACTCTTCAGATTTAATAATTTACATCTGAAGGGACGTACCATCTCTGAAGCAGCCCAGTCTGTAAAGTGTTGGCATTTTCATGACAAATGCAAAAATGTCGTCAATGAAGGTATTAAGGAACTTGTAAGACATCATACTTCAAGGCATGTGTGCTACAGACTTCAGTTTGTAGTTGATGAAAAGTTGTGGTGTCATCATTATGAAACCTGAAACAAAAATATGAATACAAATTCGGGTAACATCAATACTGGAGTACCCACCTTTCACATTAACACACAATAATTCTAATTCATAACTGGAGCGAGTAAAAATTTTCTAAACAGATAAAATTAACATCAACATGAAATTTTACATCAACTGACATACCTATTTTACACTGTATGAAATAATATAATAATTCGTGTTCAAATGTTTAAATAAAGTGGCTGCTTACCAAATGTGAGAAGTGAGCCGTAAAGCATGTTGAGCACGAAAGAATACCAACCACGGTGCTCCTGGTAGAAAAGGGAGTAGACGGCATAGCCAGCCAGTAACGGGTACAATGCCCACGACAGGTAGTGGAACGCAAGCATGTCATATTGTTTAGTACTCGACTCTATGTACGAGCCCTTATCTGAGAATCTGATCCTTGGAATAAATCCAAATATTCGAGCTTCATAGTCAATACTGATGTCAACCACCTGAAGAATACAGATAAATTTATGTATTTTAGTTTCTAAATATGGATGATAGGAGAAGCATCACGGCTGACATCACATCTTCAGAGGATTGAACAATTCGGTGGAATATATAGTCTTTCACGCAGTGCAGATTACAAAGAGTCGAATGTTACAAACGAATAACAAAACTAGAATTTATCAAGTTCCACACATGAAAGTCACAGTTTTTTCCAATGTACATTGCTCATTAATACAGAATTTAGAATGAAGGGAGAGATGAACAGGACAGATACATGTAAACGGTACAAAAAATTATTACTACAATACGCTTGAGAAGACGAAGCGCTACAGAATCGTCTACATAACATCTGAATATTATGAAACACGTTTTACCTTCTGTATCTTCCAGACTTCTGTGCAAAGTCCTACAAAACAAGTGAGCTTATTCACTGTATTTGTGTCGCTGTCCAATACATACAGCAGTACAATTAAAGACTGAAACACGCTGAAGAATACTGATCGCACTGACAGGCCTTCCAATGACTTCTGGTTGTTCCAGAACTGAATATCTGTAACACGCATATTACGCAATTAACAGCTGACACAACCTAAATTCTCTCAATAAGATTTATGTCCCTCTTTTACTTTGTTTACACATCCACACACTCATTCTCTCTTCCTCTCACTTCATAAAAAAAAAATTAAATCCGTGGAGTAACAGCTCCGGAGAGCCAAAGCCGACTAGCCTGACTGCTGGCCTCACGTTCACAGGCCTAAGCAGAGGTGAACAATCATCCAACCAGATACAGGATGACGTGTGGTCAGCACGACGAACCCCCAGCCATTGCTAGCTTTCCTGACCGGATTACGCTACTTATTGTAGCTCCCCAATTTCCTCATGATGCTGGGTTGGCACCGGTCGAAAGCTCATGATAATTTCTTCTCCCCCGAGACTCAAACCAGCGCGCTTTCCGTATCGCCAGTCCGAAGCATGATGCCTCAGACCGCGCGGCTACGGCGCAGGCCTCTCTCTTCATAACATGATAATCTGAATGGCTTCAGTAGTCCACCCCCTTCCCACGTCTCATCACTGCAGAAGTAAACAAACACTCAAATTCCTCTCACGCTTTCAGTTACATTCCTAGCTCTACGTACCATTCTTGAACGCCAGCAGTTCAAACACGGAATGCAGTATGGATACTAGAATAGTAAGAGTAAGGAGATATGGCGATGTCTCCAGAAGCGCCTCTTTCAATGAATCCTGTTCTTCGTCGTCTTCATCCACAAATGTATCTCCAAGCCAATTCACCGTCCATTTGTTGCGCATCGCATGTGCTGAATATATCTGCCATTTAAAAAGCGATAATGGCTGGGATGTCAGACTCAACTCTAAAGTCCTGTATAATAATTGAAAAAATTAATGACTAAGACTACGCTAATAAGCAGCAATGCTCTCGCTAAGATCCGCACTCATAACCAAGTGACCGAAGACACATCAACTGTGGTTAGCTATAATCTTTTCATAATCTCTTACTTTTAACTTCAAATAATTTTCAAGTTGCATTTTCAAATGATCTGTATGAATTACGATCAGAAATATTATACGTCAAGTACTACAGTACTTTAAAACTGCAAGAGGTGACAGCGTTAAGTCTTACAATGCATGTTAAATCACATTTCCATGTTAGAAAGTCCATTCATAACTGTCGAAGACAGCATACCTGAAACATTAAATTCTATGCTGGAACTTACGTTGTTGTCTTATTGATTGGCTGATACTCTCGAAACATGTTCCAGAAATCATTGAAATAAATAACAGGCTTGTAGTGATCTCCACCCGGTATGAATTCAATATCTGAAATGAAATTAAATAGATTACCCAAGTGCCTCATTATTCCGCTGGCTTTCCATCTTAACAACTTTTCACTTTCAAGTCAAATATTTTATGCGGCACAATATATATATATAAAGAACATTTACAAATTTCTCTGTATTTTCACTCTGAAAGCACAATCTTTAAAATATCCTAAGTTTTCACAAATGCCTTCTAGCCACAATTCAGAACACATATACAATCATGGTACTTTAACCAAATGGACCAGTCATTCATGCTTGGGAAACTACTTTATTTCATACAAATTTCTTCGGCTTTCTGAACACCATTTGAAACAGTGAAATGTTTCCATCCACTGAAAGAATCTAATTTTATTATGCCAAATCATATTCAGAATATATTATGACATTTCCAGTCTGCCTCACTTCTCTGAAATTCTATTATCCTTTCATCTACCCTTTAGATCTTCTGTTTTCCTCTCTTGGGATTTTCAAACCAAAATTTTGTATGCATTTCTTAAGTCCCCAAAGAATGCAGCATCTCATTGCTAATAAATAGGAGATATGCCCATGTGATAATGTGGAGCCAAGTATCGATTCGTCCGACAGAGTGCAGTGAACACCGTACAGAATTCAAAACTATAAAATTTACTTACATTCGTCAAGAGGCGGAGGAACAGACCCCTCAATCCAGTTGGTCTGATCAGTCACCAGATTTAACGTCAGGTTCGGATGCCAATGAGAAACAAATTCCTCTTTCAGAATTTCAGCTCTCTGTGAAGATAAGTGTACAAACAAGGTCAATATAGAACACGTCTCTTGCAAGCATTTCTATACACACACGGTAAAATGTCTATTGCCACGCAATGAACTTGTGTTGATCCTTATTTGCAATCCGTGATCCGCTCTGGTTCAAGTCAAAATTCTCTCTCTACACACATTTATGGCAAGCGATGAGATCTACAATATATAACACTGAGACTTCTCCGAAGTTGAAACTAATGGTGTCTACTGCCTTACCTTCACCTCTGCCAAAGTAGCCGCTGTCTCACCAGTCAGGAGATTATGCGTCTTTGTGTAGCGCAGCCGCTTATATTTATTCAACAGCTTCTTGCTGTAAGCCATGTGATGTGGCGAATACATTCCTTTCCCGGAAGAAGGGTCTGGCGACTTTCCTCTCCGTGTGAAATACACGTGAAGATATATTGATCCATTGTTCTGCACAGCCTAGACGAGACAAAACAAAAATGCAAATTCTTAACCAACTTGCACAAAATACTCAGTAACGTACAATATACAAATGGATTCACTGAAGCTCAAAAGGCTACAATTAATATCTATAGCTAACTCATGCCCTCTTACCCTAAGATGTATTTTAATATTATCCACACATTTCACATTTCCAGAACTTGCAGTAACTGATTATTTTTTAAAGAAGTACCTCCCAGTCCTGTATTAGATTCTTTACTGAATACACTTACCTCTGATACTTTGAATTCAATATTTTGTACACGTGTTCCATCGTTATTAGAACCACTATTCCAGTCCCCATAAACAATACCCTTTTCACTCCAAATCAAGGCTTCTGGGTCACTAAAGTTATTAAACTTTTCACTCTCTGATAAGTATACATATAAATCCTGTTGGGAAAGAAAAGAACAATTTCAAATTAAATAGAACATTTCCCTAGAAATGTTTGACAGTTCCTAGAGTAAAAAATTACAACTGTATTAGTACATTTAATTCACATCCTGAATCACAAGTACATTAGAACATCCCTTAATAAGAGGTACATGATGAATCACCCCCTTTGACCAAACACCATAATGAGAAAGCACACACACTAACTAACTAACTAACTAACTACATGGCTTATGGAACCTGAAGGTTCATCACCGAATTAACCAAAACCCTCATTAACATCATCAGCATATGCCAATAGTTGATGTGTCCCATTCAATTGCAAACCCTCCTGCCTATCTTGGACTTTCCTGATGGCATATTCTAGCGCAAAGTTAAACAGCAACGGAGACAGCATCTCCTTGTTTCAGACCATTCTTAATGGAAAATGAGTCCGATAAATATTTACCTATACAAATTTTGCTATAAGCTTGGGTTCCATAAGCCATCTAGTCAATTAATTGATTTTACAAATCGTTTTCTCACTAAGGGGGATCACCCTGGGCTTCGTGATTCTCTATGACATTCAAAGGTATCAGAAAATCATCCCTTATACAAAACTATTCAAGGACAGGCTTATGTACAGAGGAATACTACAAACGCTCAGTCCTGATCAAATATGCCTGTATATTTTCAAACTAAATATTTTATTATATTTACCATAACAGTTCCATTCTTAAATATATTAAAAGCTGGCAATTTAGTGGAAACAGTGCCACCAGGAACAGGCTCAACTGAGGCTGGCTTTTGGAAAAATGATGCGATGACATAGATAACAATACCCCTCATAACCAGGGTCTTGACGACCGCAAAAATTGATTCCAATTTTGAGGGCTGGTATCCCTCTTGTTCTTGTGCAACTTCCACCGCAGACTGAAAAATGGAAAACACAATATGATCTTCCACCTCTTATTACTACTTCTGCAATAGTATAGGTTCACTTTGGGTATCTGTACCTTTTCAAGCAGTGAACACATTTTAAATTCTACCACTATTGTCATAGAAATGTACGATAAATAAAAGTATTCCTGTGTCGAAACGTCTTTCCAGGCTAGCCGAAGTCATATTTCTTGCGTTGGATTTGAGGTTTTCACACCGGCGAGGTTGATGACGACTGTGTTCTACCAGACTACACGGCTGTGACTGAAATGGTCATGAAAGCATGACTATTCCTTGCAGGAAAACATACGGAATATGAAGATGGCTGTCTTCTGGGTTGATGGCCGTGTAGTCTGGTAGAAGTTTACGTTTTTAAATACAGAATAAAATATAGTACAGTTAAAACCAGCACAGAATGATTAATCGCAATACTAACGTCATTTTCCTGACTCCATGTAGAATCTGGAACATTTTGTTCATTAGAATTTACTGTGTCGATTTGTTCTCCATCCTCATAACAATTTTCACGACCACCATCATCAGCCATGATTAGTAAACTCTCGTTCTCAGACACATTTTCAATATCCATTTCAGCAATTTTAACTTAAACTTAATGTAAACGTATATGATTGGTACAGAGGTGTAATAAAATCGTATTTATCCTTTTATATAACTGTAGATTTTGTAAATAAATTCTTAAACCTTATCCAACTAGAGTTCAATAATGGCCGGTATAGCGCTGACCAACAATGTAGCTTAGCTGCGACATGGCGGGGTTTCGAGAAGTTGGTCGGCAACATTTCCCGCTAGAGGATATTCCGTCTATTGTGAGATTATTCAAGCAACAATTAGAAAGTTCATCTGAACCTGACTTGGCGCTGTTATCCATTGTTGTTGGGGCAGTTGAGAATTCGTTGACATGTAGTAGGATGTTAACTGTGCAGAAGGAAACGGACACGTTGGGTGAACCCAAGCTGCCCGCTGTCGAATATCATATTGCAGAAGCTTTGTATTCCAAATTTCATGCCATAATCAAAGGTGCTGTGGACTTAACACAGTACAGTGGCAGTAAGTATGCCACAAGAGAGCTTGTTAAAAAGGTATCAGATGTAGTCTGGAATTCGTTAACAAGGAGTTATTATAAAGACAGGGCTCACTTGCAAAGTCTCTACAGCTACTTGACAGGTGAGGCTGCTGTTTGTAATTATTCTTCGTTGGTAGTTCTTATATACAGCACAGTAATAGATTTAAATAACATTTATTAAATGTGTTGTTTAGGAAACAAGTTAGACTGTTTTGGAGTGGCATTTGCAGTGGTGGCTGGCTGTCAAGTGCTTGGCTACCAAGATGTTCATCTGGCATTGTCTGAAGATCATGCATGGGTTGTTTTTGGGGAAGGAGGATCAGAAACCGCTGAAGTCACATGGCATGGTAAGCATATTCTTATAGTTTACATATTGAAATGAGTGTCGTTTGATACTACTTTAACATTTCCACTACTTCCTTACAGGAAAAGGGAACGAAGACAAACGTGGTCAGCCAGTTGGCCCTGGCATGGGTTCAAGATCATGGTTATATGTGAATGGTTGCCCTGTAATTTGTACAAGGCCCATGGAGGTTGCAGCATTGGTGTCTGCTATCAATCCAAGTTTAAGTTCATCAAGTGATGCTATGGAAGTTGCACTTCTTCAGCAAGAACTTCTTTGGCTGCTTTATGATCTGGGTCATCTTACACATTATCCGATGGCTATAGGTAAGATAAACATATTTAGTTTAAATTTATTAAGGTAAAATGTTAAACTTTCCTAAAAATTGCATTTCAATAATGGACCTGCTTTAAACAGGTATTCTGCTATGTTGTTACAAGGTGTTCATATCAGAGGAGAGAAAATGCATGGAAAGTAATTTTAGGATTGGGGTTGTTTATGACTTCTTCATGTCACAACGCTCGGAGCCCTACAAATATTGACAGCATTAGAGTGAAATTTAGGTTAGGGTAGGATAGTTTCGTTTATATCATGTTTTTAACAAAATGTGAAAAGTTGGAGACACAATTTGTCTTGAAAAAAAGTTAAGTAACATTCATTTCATTACATGGGAAATAATTTGAATGGAATTGTGATTGCAGGAAACTTAAGTGATTTGGAAGAAGTGAGCCCCACGTCTGGACGTCCTCCGTGTTCCACCTTATTTCAAGAGGCAGCCATCTCAGCAAGAACATACTATAAAAATCAACATGTGTATCCCTACACTTACCAAGGTGGTTACTTCTACCGACATAAAATGTACAAAGAAGCGTTTCAAAGTTGGGCAAATGCTGCTGATGTTATCAGGTTGTAAGTAGAAAAATAAGTACCGTTTACTCTGTTAAGTTTCAGTTTTCCCATTATAATGACCCAATTTTGTGTTCTGCTGGGATTAATCATATTTTGTGAATGACAGCGTTGTATGGATTCCATGGCTGACATTTAGTCCCATTAAGAATTACCTGGAATTATTGCAGAATTAGAATATAATACTATCACATATTAAATGGAAGGAACATTGTAGTTGATCCTCTCGTGCGAAATGGTGTGAAAGGCACTGAAATAATCAATATTTGTTTGTATATTTATTTTAAATTTCTTTGTATGCAGTCATCTGGTTATATAGTATAATACTTTATGCAAAAGGATGAATTTGACAAATGGGGGACTTCATTGTGTAGCATTACAGTTTATCTGAAGAGTGCCCACTTTGCATAATGAATTGGTCTGCAAAGATTTTTTTATATTTCCTTTAAGGTATAATTACTCTCGAGATGATGAAGAAATTTACAAAGAGTTCTTGGAGATTGCTAACGAGTTGATTCCACACATCATGAAGGTGGTGAGCTCAGGCCATAGTGCTCGCTCAATCCTTAAGGATCCTGAATGCTTTGCGCATCTTCTCCGCTTCTACGACGGGATATGCCAATGGGAAGAGGGAAGCCCTACACCGGTGTTGCACATCGGCTGGGCAAAACCTCTCGTAAACACGATTTCCAAGTTCGACGCTGACGTGCGCGCCCAAGTGATCATAGAATGCCGTGGTGACGAATCGAGCGAGGGGTTTGAAGGCGCTGCTGCCGAGCATGACACAGATGGGAAGGATGATGGAGGAAAGAAGGAATTGCTTCTTACGCTACTCAAGGAGGACACCAGTTGTACAGATGAAGAAGTTATGAGTAACAACAAGAACAGCAGTGGAAGAGATGTGGCAGGAGATCCCAAGTACCTGAATAACGAGTATCTAAACAACAATAATTACTGCAAGACGAGGGAGGGTACGTAAAGTGAGATGAATCCGGTTCACACCCTTCAACCCAGTTTCTGTCTAATCCATTTTAATATTATACTCCCATCTGTGCCTAGGTATTCCAAGTAGCCGTAGTATTTACAACCAACAATTTTGTACAAAATTTCCCTCATGCCCATCTCATCCTCCCAATTTGATCATTCAAATAATATCTGGCGAACAGTACGCATTATGTTTGTTTTGTATACATATAAACAAAGAAAAAGATTACAAACTTGGAATTGGTGCACCAATTTGAGATAATTTTTGAAAATTTGCAGGTAATGGAAGCCTGTAAAAAAACTGCAAACAAGCATTCATAAAATTTAACCATGTAGCATCCATTTATAATTTATGATCATTTCCTTGCACTGTAGTATGTATTTAGAGGAGAAAACATGACTGTCCTTCCAGTATTGGGCTTTCAGGATTCTTCTATGTGCCGTCTGTTAACTTTAACCACATATACACTCATCTACTTGCTGAATTTCGCCATTGATATTTTAATTTTCTTTCGCAGGAGGTGTTGGCAACAGTACACGGGACATCATACGAACACTGGAATCAAAAGTTATCGGAGAAGAGGCAGGTAAACAGAAGTCGCAAGGAGGCGCTGAGGTGTTGGCTCCTCACCCAAGCATCGCTGCGCTCACAGCTGCATGCGGTGAAAAGATACTTAACCCAGAGTATCTTCTGCAGGGCGGTGGTGAGCCGTTCGTAGGAGCAGGCAGCATCGCTTCGGAGCCTAAAGTAACCACAGTACCAACATCAAATGGAGCACACAATCCTGGCCCTTCGAAACAGAACGCATCCCTTGGCAGTGGAAATGTAAGGGTTCGAGATCAGTCTGAGCTTAAGTCCCCAGGCAGACCGAGACTTACATTGCACAGCCAGAAGATGAAGGGTCTAAAAGACCTGTTACTAGCAGAAAAATTGAACACTCATGCCATTTCATTGCAGCTTACTGCACAGTCCCAGGTGCAGGTTAGTAGGAAAGGCCGAGGAAGTCGACGATCGAGTGACATATGTCTTCGTAACGCACTAGACAAAAAAACGTGCAAACCGAGTAATTAGTTGTTCATTTTGTTTCAAATTACAATTATTAGTTGTAAAAGGTCTTAAACTGTGAGTATGTGTTTAAGCTAGTCAGCTTATAGTTTTTTGGTGGTAAGTTGTGTTGACAGAGGTTGGTCACCCCACTTTTCCTTTCTCAGTAAAACTGTTTAAATTCAGGGTCACTCAGAACCCAGGATTTTGTCCAAAATTTATCTCACAGCTTACACAATTGCAGCGTTGTGGGCTTTCTGACGATCGTAACAGGAAGGGACTTCAAGATGTGCCGAGGCAGAACCATGGTACCACTCTAAAATCCAAAGAGTACTATAAAAACCTTGCCTAAAATACCAGTACAGTATACATTACATCCCACTCTTCCTCAGAAAGTCCTAACACTTATTTTTATCATAGATACTGTAAAAAGAAACTTTTTTCTAGTAAGGAAATTGTAAGAAAGTACAAATCTGATGTTTAAAAAAGGAACTCAAAAATGTATTTACGTATCTATTTTGTTAACTTGACGACTGCGACGTAAAAGGCTCGACTTCTTCGTAATTAAACGCGTACATGTAAATTTAACCGGGATGTATGGTCGGATCGTTAATCCTGTGTCGGTTTTTT
Source organism: Zootermopsis nevadensis (assembly GCF_000696155.1). Next base: position 254,846 of record NW_019059560.1, read on the forward strand.
GTAAATTTTCGCCGTCTCTTGTAGTTTTTAAGCATGTTTTTCTTCCTCCCTTAGACTTATTTAATGGTATGATATTAGATTGAGAACAGTGTCCCAGAGTCCTGAAAGGACTTTACTGTTGTTGGTTCCAGTTAAATTTACATCTAATGTACAGTGTCATCCCAAACCAGTATTAAATTTTTGGGGAAGAGTTTATAAAATGTGTTAGGCCATGTTTAAAACATGTTAAAGACTTCACTTGTTAGGCTTGATATCCCAGTCGTCGTGTTGTTGGCTATTAGGAAAAGAATTTCTTGTCATATAGAAGCCCCTAAAAAAATCTGGTGATAAAAACTATACCACGCAGAGTTAAATCATAAAAATGTTTAGCGTTTAGAACAGTGTGAAGTAAAGTTTTAACATAGATGAATGTTCTCTTTCATGGTTAAGGTTGTGTTTGCTACTGTTCTGAGAAAATCATAATTTTTGGAATAAGCTCGCACGTATAGGGAGGGACATATAAGTGAATTTAGTTCCCCAGATGCATATGTTTATAGATGCAAGTCAAGAACATGTATATTTTATGCTTTCAGCACATAATGCAGCACTACTAACAAAAAAATCTCCTGTAAATGCTTTACTCTCTAAGATAAGTTTCATAATTCAGATGAGCTGTCTTAAGAAAAAACTGATTATGTCGGTATTTGTTATATGATGTAACCCTAACAGATAAGGTATAGAGTAGCGTACTCCATAGGTTGTTCCCAGTGACATTCCAAATGTGCAGTTTCTATTTCATCATTCCTATGGATTTAAAACTTACCAAGTATTAACATAAATTTTGTCTGTATTTAATTTGAATTTGTAACTGTGTGACTAATATTCAGAATTCAAATATTTTGCAAATTGAATTTTTATTGTAACTTCATTCAATTTTTATAAAGAAATTGTGGGAAAGAATACCTAATACAAATATATATATGAGGAAATTCCATATGTGTATTTCACGCATACAATAGTTTGTTAACGTAACTTACACGTCTTCAAGTTAAATGTGTTTTTAGATATTTGGGGGTTGACTTGTTGAATGGAAGTCTTAAGTTTCAGTATTCAACTTAGTTCTTCATATTTTAACATTTCTGTTCATAGATGATCATAGAAATGCAGTTGCTTACTAATGTCTGATATGAGTTACATGGAAGTATTTGATAGTTGAGGTTTAGATGAATATGTTTTAATATAACCAACACCTAAAATAATATATGTGTAGTTTCAGTATAGCGTAAAATAGGGTGCAAAGCGAAACCAAATTTATTTTTTAAGATGATTTGTCTTCTGGTTTGTCGCGTAGTCTGGTAGAAGTTTGCCACTGTTTCACTAAGTTATACCAGCTCACATTTCTGGTCGTGATTAAAAATAAGATATTTCGGAATTGATCTGGTTCATCGGAGCATATTAGTAGCCTATTTTTATAGCCGTAACAACTCTGTATTATTTTAGAATTCCCGTGTTTATCCTGCATCTCCTAGAGAAGTCTAGCTGAGACTATGTGAATATTATTTTGTGGAAATTTGCCATATTATTTATTTGACTGTTCCCAACCTGTTATTAAATAGTGAGAAAAATACCTCTTTATTCACTGTATCCATTTTTATTAAGCATATTTTACAGATGGAGAATGCTTTAAGTATTTCTTTTAGATATAGTCCATTATTATGAATTTTCCTTCTTGGCAATGGAAGGTGATGGAACGATATTGACGATAGTTTTAAGATTTAACTAGTAGATATGATGTCCCAAACAATAGGAAACATGAAGTTTGATCTGATTAGCCTAGAGTTTTGAACACTGTTGATTGCAATATGTGACTGTTGTGATGAATGTCGAGAGGTATGTTGAAACTCTGTGACGGATTTTTATTTTTTGAAGTATTAAATTAAGGTGAAAACATGTTAAAAATTGTGTAGGATACGAAAGGGCCGTGAAGACTGTGATTTCGTGAGTGACTAAAAAATAAGAAAATGAAATCAGTATTTTTGTAAGAAGAAAAGTCACTTATGAATTAAGTAGCTAGTTAAGATTAATTTGTGTACCTTTTTTTATCTGTGCAGTAAAACACGTTTAATTTGACCATGTCTAGAAGACGGTTTGTTACTGTTTGTTAAAAGGTTGTTTGTAAAGTATCATACGATGTGGCAGAAAGGAGATGAGCATGTATATATTGGCACAGACTGTAAATTTTTTTCCTTCCTCCAGAGGATGTTCAAAGTTGTCATAGTGTACCAGTAGCTCTGGAATGTTCATGTTCTTTGTGTGGGTGAAAGCAAGTACCTGAATGTCAGACCTAGTGGAGACAGATTAATGATCGCAGATCTTTAAGAAATATTCTGAATTAATATAATATATGAATCTCCATTTTTAAGGGTTTTACGCTAATATGAACAGTGAAAATATTTATGTAATGGAAAAGAGAAAAATACAAAGTTCCCAAAAAGGAACCATTTAGCTGCAGTACCTACAGATAGTGTAACCTCTGCGTATGCCACAGTTTCAGGTGTAATCTGATTATAAAGTACCTCCCCCCCGTCATTAATGTTGAATAATATGGCTCGAGAAGAATGGGATGGGTGGGGAATGTAGCACGCATGGATGGGACAAGAGGTTTGCACCGGGTATTGATTGGGAAGCCTGAGGGGAAGAGACAGCTGGGGAGACTGGATTTTGTTGGCCCAGGACAGGGTCCGGTGGATGGGTTTAGTTAATTCGGTGATGAACCTTCGGGTTCGGTAAGCCATGTAGTTAGTTAATATGGCATATGTACTGGTATAATAATAAATTAAAGTTAACCACAATTATTGGTATGAATTATGTCAGCTGGAAAGTATTAACGGCCAGTTTTTTAAATCCTTCTTGAAGTAATTTTATAAGCCCTTCTATAAAGAATCGTCAGAGCATTTACTCTGTTTATTATTTAACAAATGTTTTTGTATCATGTTTTGTGACCATTTAAAGTGAAGTACAGAAGTACGTAGAGGTGCGTGTATTTTTACAGTAACCTATGCGAACTGGTTATCTGGATTCACTTTCCATCAGATTCTAAATATATCTGCAATTAACACGTCCATGACACTTGAACTTTAATTTTGTACTTATTTTTATGTCTTTGGGATCTCATTCCAACAAGTGCCCACTGTTTTCTGTATCTCTAGCTATAGTGGTGATATTCAGTTGTAATGGTCAGTGGTGGTAGTTGACGAGTCTATTAGAGGGAATGACGTATTGAAATGGTGAGACCATAATGATATGTTTAGTCACCTTTGTCACAAGGTTCTCTAAATATTGGTAAATGTAAACCATTTACAGTGACTTACAGGTAAAATACTTCGATGATGTTTCGGAAGTAAAAAAAAGAACAGTTGTTGCACATATGATGTGAACTTTTAAACAAGTCATTTTGTGCCAGTGGCATAATTACACATTGTTTTCAAAACATATTATATAAGGCTGTTAGATTTTCATATAGGCTATGGAAACTAAACTGAACTAGATACCCTTACGTGATAAAACAAAAATGATTAGCTATGTAATGGAGTACACTGTATTTTGTTATTTGATCTTATGTGTTTGAACAATAAATCATAAAACTAAAGTTGACAATGGAATTAGTACATGAATTGAATCGATCGTGATGTTTGAGGTCAGATTAATCTAGTTTTACTGCAGTTTGATTTATCGGGCATATAATTAGTCGCAGCAAGTGACAATGATAAGACTGTTGTGCTTGAATGTAGCAGCCTGGTGATTGGGGCAATACACAGTGGCTTGTGGTGCATGGTGATCTTATTTGTGGTAGTGTTCTACTAGTTTTACTATGGTGCAATGACATCAAACATGCTTCATTCAGAAACATAGTGCCTCTTTAGAAATTTGTTTGGTTCTCAGGAACCTGGTTTGATGTTTATATCAAGTTCTGTATAAAGTAGTCTATTTATGGATGTGCAACCATAACTGTTTTCATCAGTTGATTTGTTACAAGGTTTCATTATCAGCATCTTTGTTTTTCAACATTTTATACTAGAATAACCGGAGATCTTGTGCAACATAATGTCACAAAGGCAATTCAGTAAGACGCATAAGTGCTGTAATAAAATGGGCAGCATATATCTTTGTCATTTTGTGCATAGAACTGAAAAAGCGCAAAGCATTTTCACTTTTCAGATGCAATATTTTATCATCATGTTTAAAAGATCTGGCACATAAAACTTGTAAGTTGACTTCAGATTTTTGACTTAATGTATCTTAAGGAACTCATGATTCATTGTGTTAAACTGTGTTTACACTTCAAAATAGAGTAGTTTTCAATTACGTTTTAGCTGTTCATTTTATTTTCTTCCATTTTAAATTGAGTTTGACTAATGATATGATTTTTGCCAGTGAAAGTGAGTTCAAAATTTCAGGCTTAGTTGTTAGGAGTGCATTTTTAGGATGCTTGTTGTAACAAGTGTCTTGTAATAGTAAAAGAGTTGGTGTGCATCTTGTAATATTCTGTATTAGTTTCAGTTTTTGTAATTTTGCCCCTGTATCTGCCACAGATAGCATACTTTTTACATCATCCAAGTATCAGTGAATGATATAATTTGTATTTTTCTCGCAAGTGGCACATTTTTCTGAATGTAGCAGAACTGATGTTATGAAATGCATGTTTTTTCTCTTGTTTGTTCTTAGTTGAGATAGGGGTACAGTATACAGAATATAATAGGTTCTAGTCTCAGTACATCACTATATTTTTAAATTCAATAAAATGTAATAGAAGTTCTTTATCGCCAATAAAAATATAGTAACCGCAACAGTAAAAAAAGAATTGCTTCAATTTAATGTTGGTATTCTCCACCAAACTCTGTAAAATGGACATTAGGTTTCTGGTGACTTAATATTAATCTGTAAGATTAATTTTCCAATCTTTGGAAACTTCTGTAGTTGCTGAGAAGTCATCAGTTGTCTAGAGTTCATTATTAGTAAATAATAATAAATAGAACTGGCTCTCTGTATAACTAATATGTAAATTTGTAAGACCCAATGTGGGAAAGATTTTTCTTTTACTGCTGAATGTTCAGTGAACAGTACACATAATGCTTAGGTTAAAAAACAAAGGAACTTTAAAAGAATCACTTTATAGTGCATAAGACCTTGTATTGTACTGATATTTTCTTTTGTCTCCACAATATGAAGCCATTGATTGGATGTAAACATATTGAAACAAAGTCTCTTAAGTTCCATTTTGATTTTATGAACTTCTGTAAGAAGTAAATGTTTATAACTAATATTCCCTTTTGTTTTATTTAAAAGATCCTAATTCCCTGCCAGCACACATCTAAGGAGGAAGAAATACTAATACAATTTAGTGTTGGACCCTCGGAATTAAAAACTTTTCAAACAATTATTTTTCTGTAAAATGTAAAGTAACATGGCTGTGGGGCAAACTATATATAAATCACTTTCCATCATTCTTAAGTCTATAACATTTTTTCCAATCCACTTCAAGCAAGAAAGATTCTGGTTTTTAAAAAACTGTACATGTAAATCACTAGAGTTAAATGCAACAAAGTGAGTTTTCAGGTCTTCACGGCTATGAGCATGAAGATGGCTGCCTTCTGCGTTGTTGTGCTGTGTAGTCTGGTAGAAGTTTACCAACATTTCAAAAGTTCTTGCTGCCTCCATCAAGCCACCTAGATGATGGAGGCGACATGTACCTGTGAAACATCAGTAAACTTCTACCAGACTAAGCAGTGCAACAACCCTAAGACAGCCATCTTCTGGAATGCCACTGTTGATCAAATGTTTATCAGACTGCTTTCCAATATATGGTAGACTAACGGCCATTCCAGCCCTTATACTAGAAAAGATGAACTATAATTAAAACTGACAAGCAAAAAATTGATTCTACTATCAAGATTTCAAGGGCAGCAATTTGGCAAACACTCGGACAAAAAATGAAGGCATCTATAAAATTAAGATTTTTAAAGATATCCGTCTTCTGGGTTGTTGCGCTGTGTAGTCTGGTCGATGTTAACCAACGTTTCAGAGGTCATACTGCCTCCGTCATCAATGACTTACGCAAACATACAAGAATACATGACAAATACCAAGATGTCTGATGTCCTATAACCATACAGCCTTCCAAGAAGAGGAGAAGTCTGTTTCTCTTGAAAATATAACAGGTCTTTGGCAAATAATATGTAGGTGATGCATAATATACTTTATTTTTATATTTGTAAATTTATTTTAACTTAAGTAGTCTTTTTGTTTTATCAACACTAGAATAAAAAATAGACTTACAAATCAAATAGCTGATGAAAATATAGGATCATTCTTATGAAAATTTTAAACTACTTACTTAATCATAAGTTTGACCAGTCAACACTACCTTCAGATAAGTTGAAGTTCCATGTAATGAACTCCAACCTTTACATTTCTAGGCACATTCTCAACCCTGCAGATCATCTATAAAAATCACTCCAATTATCCACATGCATCAATCAACTCAAAGAATAAATAAAGCAATTCTGATTAAATCTGATACTGTAAAATATTTATGAAATACTGTCAGCTCATTTAAACTTCCATTTAGACCAGACACTTTTAAAGACCACCTTTCATAATACTTTTCTGAAATCATCCCAATGATACATTTACCTTCGTTATCATACTTAGTTTAGTTTCGGGGTACATAGGAAGGGCAAAATCATCCATGACGTCAATAACCAGCAAGATATTGCACCCATATAAAGATCAATTGCCCCAGACAATTCTGATGTCATTTACAAAGTACAAATGTCAAAGTGGCAAACATAAGAGAACTCTTAAGCTAAGTGTACTCTTCCTAACCTGTTTCAAGTGGTTACGGCATCCATTACTGCCAGTACAATTTGATTAAAATTTAAAGAAACACTTTAAATTACACAGTTATCACAGAAGAAACAAATCTTCAGCAATTCCTAGTTACCAACAAGTCTGGCACGGACATTACGCCAGAATTTCGAAAAATTTTAGAAATGTTTGTTTACATTTAGACCACTTTTTATTACTTGACTTAGATTCACTGTGTTTCGTGTCCTGTTTTGCCAGTCTTATTCTTTTTCAAACTTCCAGTATTATGATATGCTGGAATTTGCAGAAATGGAATGTTGAATGGTCCTAAAGCAATGAAAATGCGTAAGTCTTAAGTCTACAAAGCCAAAAAAAGAAGAATTTGTCGAAATGTATGTGGCACAAAGCACCATCAAAGTTTATCTATATATTTGGTAGAGACCTCAGATTTATCTTCTTTAACCCTTATTCTGTGAAGTTTGACTTAGTCATATGTCCACATTTCTGTGCACTGCAACATTTGACTTCGCTACACATCAAGAATAATTTTCTCCTTTTGATGCCACATCCAGCATTACTCCCTAAGCTAGAAATTTCATTTTTGTTAGTCTGCACAGTGCTGCCATCCAGGTGCAAATTTTATGATATGAACATGATTTTGAAACTTGCGGTACTGTTTCTCAATTATAAGTATAACCTTGAATATTTGGTGTGTCGGTAATTCTTGTTTGCATACATAAATAATAACCTGGCCCTCATAATGAGTTCATATCTTTTCCTTAAAATCATATCCTTTTGATAAAGCAATTAAGAAATAATGCACAGGATAAGGGTTAACACATTCACAACACATCATGCTTAGACAATCTTATTATACAGTGTTTACACAGTACCCCTACAGCTGACCATTTTGTTTCTACATTTTTAATTCAGTAAATGCAGTAACTCTATCAGTAACTTTGTAGCCATCAGCAGAATTTTCAAAATTAGATACCAGGGATCCATAAGTTCTTTCGTGATAAAATACTATGAGCAGTTACACATCAAGCCCAGTGGTAACTATATGTACCACCTACTTTAACAGTCAATTCTGAATTACTCTCATACAATGTGGAAACTGTATTCTGGTATGGATTACACTTTTCCAGTCTTACTCAAATACTATCCCATTTTAAAACATTTAAAACTGTTCTCATATCTGGATTTATGCAACAGTAAAATTAAATAATATGTTATAGTCTGTCTGGAAACATCTAGTAGAGTACTCTGCAGTATTTCATACAAAGAAGTCAAAAAAGGCCCATACCTTGCAAATTATTGCAAACTGTGACAAGAAAATTTCATATGCTATTCCTCTGTGCAATTCATATCAAAAACTTTAAAAGTAATGCTGGTGTCTGTGGGCTCTTATGCTAAGTATTGTCATACTCCAACATGAGATAAGTTTCGACATTCCGTAACTCTGCTTATAACCACTAGCATCAACACATTCACTGCAATACATGCAGATTGTATTTATTCTGTAGGTTTTATGCATGCAGTACCAAATCTGTGTAGCACATATCAGTTGCATTCTTGTTTGTTAAAGACGAAGCTATACGGAACACCACATGTAGATATATGGTATATTTACATATTTCTTGTTCTGAAAATCACGACTAGTTTGACCAATAATAATCGGTATATAATGCAATATAAATATATTCATTCTTCAAAATATAGATCATAAATGAAGGTTAACCAGTTTTAAGATGGGACTTATCTTTATAATTTCAAAGACGGTTTCTGCCATAGCTCTGGCTCAGAGCAGACATCTTGTCACATAGGTCTAGGTTTAATCCCAGGAGATCCACGTGATATGAGGTAGACAAGTCATAATAAGGAATGTTCTCCGAGTACTTCAGTTTGTGTGCAAATGATTCATTTGCTATCATACTGACCCCACGGTTTGTGATAAATTCATATAATCTTACCTGCCACTCAGCCAATTTAGAAAATGTAGTCATGGACTAGTTCTAGGGCTAAAGCAAAAACTCAACACGAAAGAAAGTTTTTGAATCACATGCAGAGCAGTGAATGTATTAATCCAGCTTTCTTAAATAAGTCTAAGTATGTTTTAATATAAAGCAGAAACTTGTGGCTGTTGTAACAAAACTTGCAGGGATTGGGAAGTAGGAAGACTACAGATTTACATCACTTTAATTAACTTTGTTTCAATAACAAATTAATCATTGTTTTAAATGACATTATTTGAACCAGATCTTATACAGTATAACGCTGCAGAACAAGGCACCAGTTAACAAAGATAAGGGAGTCGCATAAGTCAGCTGCAACTGGTAATAAAAACGAGAACTATCTTCCTGCCGTAGCAACGTACAGAGGTATACAGTCTTTCTGCACAAATAAAGATGTCAAGGCATATTTTTGTGATTTTTTTTTGGCTGTTCTTTTACATGTTCCAAAACAATATTTAAAAGTCCTACAGACCAAGTGCGGAAGTAATTTTAACCTTAACTTATCATATTACTAGTTTTACCAACATATTTAATTAACGTCTTATCATTGCATTCAGGCTACAGACAGAGAGTATCTTTCTGGAAAGATTAAAACAGTAATGAGTCTTTCTGAGAACTAGGTACAGAAATACAAACTGAACCTCGGCCTAATGACTAGGCTGAGTCTATGAAATGTCACACAAGTCTTCAAGCAACAAATCCAACTACAAAGAATTAGTCTCATTTATGTAACTTCATCTTTGGGAAATCCGAAGCATCATGCTTATGTTAAATTTTATGAGATTACCACTTCTGTCTTACTTAATAACAAATTAGCTCTGTACAAGCACAAATCATAATCCAATAACATTTATCCGTTAAAATGTTTGCTTAGCAAAGGATAGTATTTTCAGGAACACGGAACACAAAGAACTTACGTACATTCACTCACTCAAGTTCTGACTAGCACAGATTACACGTGCTAGTAAGCAAGCGATGGATGCTAATGTCAACGAAAGCACACAAAAATGGTTTATGTAATTTCTCTCCCCTCCTACTTTGAAATCAAGCACGGCTTACACACATACAAATGTGGTATTCTTTCTTCATAATTTTGTCACTACGAACTTGAAAGCGCTCCCTCTACCTATTAACCAGAACACAATGGCAAGATAAATTATCGTAAGAAATTGGAACGGGTTATTCTATGTATATATAAAAACTGAATTCAACATTATCTTACAACAAGGGATTTTCCACACACCAACATCAGACTTTACTAAAGTCCAAAACAAACATTTCTAATAAATGCACAAAAGTTGTAAAATGTGTACTGTACTCTTTATTATGTGTGAACTCGAAAGTGTAATTTATTTTAAAATATTCAGCTCACAATCACTATCAACTGGTAACTTTGTTAGAATCTGTTAACCTGTCTTTCTTGCATATGAATACTACATATAAATATACTAAAAAAAAAAATGTAATGTATAATGGGAAATATGACGTATATACAAACAGTGAGGGATACTTAAATTATCATGAACCATTAACCAACATTCTATAATTATGTACAAACACTAAAGTTCAATCTGTATTTTAATATAACAAAGCATAAGTAGTCTAATTTCTAAATTATAGCTGTAATTAATACTGCATGATTTTACTTAATGGCATATACAAAACATTTGAAGGATATCATTGGTGTTTTGAAATTGACAAGTATATCTTGTAAGGCTGTTGAAATAGTTTTATTTCTTTAACATTTTTCAGAATTTCAAAAGCGGACGGAAATGTAAAACATGTATATAGAGAGATCAACTTTAAACAGATGTTACCTAAGTAAAAGACTTGGGAAGAAGAAAAAGGTTAAAGAAGTGAATTTATTTTATTTATAAAATACTGGAAAGAAATCAAGACACTTCTAAATGCGCGTGGCATTATACCGTTCGTTTAAATCAGAGCTGTGAAAAACTTAACTTTGCGGAAAACGCATTGGCATGCGATATACATTTACAGCCTACACAACTAATCGTTCCTAATGTTTTTGTCCTACAAGTCTGCTCCAAGCCTTATCAGGTTACTGGAGTATAGCAATATTAATAGAGATATAAATTTTCAAATTATTAATTAAAAATCTATTACTTCCACTCTGCCATATGAGGATGTAGCTAATACTAACTTATCAAATTTGTAAATCTTTTAATCTGTATATTGATGTACTAAATTGAGACTATGAACAGGACAGACCCTCGTTACTATATGAAATGTGTATAGAAATTGTGGCAGACATGGTTCTGATTAAAATCCTGCAGACCCATTTTCAAAGCTCCAGACAATTCTGAATGATTGTGCAAATCCTTAGAATAATATTACCCAACAGATGCCCATTCATCACGTTTAGTAATACATGGTATTGTCGAAACCACGTTCTCTCTTCCTTGTATGGCTCATAAATTCTCCAACACGAGCAGTACCTATATTATATTAAACTGATTGGTCTTTCATAACCACGGCAAAGCAAAAAATATTCAGTTTTTACAGTTTACTGGGCATGTACGTGCCTTTTTTTTAAATAACAATCTTGGAACGCTAAGAGACTGCTAGGCGTAAATACATTTTTGTAATAGGTTACTTGGTATTCAGTACCTACAATAAAGCATTAAGCATCTAGAATTTACAGTTACATGGATATGTTTCTGCTTTGTTTTAAATGATACAAACAGTTTCTAACCTGCATTAGGCATTCCTATTTGAGCTATCTGTTCAGCCTGACCATCTAAATTTCAATATCATTAAAAGAAAATATTATTTCATATATTCTAGTTTACAAGCACAAGATGGTGTGGTCTAAAGGTGGATCTTTATTACATTTAAACAGAAACAAACAGTATAGAATTTAAAGCATAACAATTTTCACGGTAATAAAAGACAACTGCAAAGAAAACACGTTCCCACTTAAATTCAGAAGACAACAGACACGCTAAATGGTTGCACAGCTCTGATTTAAATATATTAAAGTATGTATTTAACAAGAAGAATTTCTTTTACACGGGCAGTACATATACTATTTGATAAATCTGAGAAAGATCTTCTTTTAGACGGGCAGTACGTATACTATTTGATAAATCTGAGAAAGATAAAACAACAGCACTGCATCTGTAATTGCATAGGCTTTCAATGTTCAAGGCTTCAATTATTTAGTTGCTTAAAAACAGATAAATAATTTATTCACTACTTCTGTACGTTACTGTATACATGGCTTACCTTAGCTGCTTAATGAACGATAAATAATTTATTCAACACATCTGTGTTTTAATAAGACTTTACCAGACTCGTAAGTCATCCTTTTAAACAATCTACAATAAACCAAAGCTAAAATACTCAATATGAATGGTCATCAGTACGTGTAATTGTATTTCACAGACGCCATTCTTTGATTTCTTTCTAGCTGGGTTCTTTTGTTATTGATCCTACTGCCGATCAATGGTCTGAAAGAACCACTCAGTGAAGCGTCTGAGCTGCTGTGCTGCAGCCTGCGATTCCTCTTGCAGTCGTCTATTTTCATCTCGTAAACGTCGGACCTCCTCTTCCAAAGAAAGCCGGCGACGAGTCTCTCTAGCAATTCTAGCTTCCAACTGTGCCAGATAACTCTGGAGTTCTGTCATTCGTCGTCCTCCAGTAGATATGCTATTGCTTTTGCTGAAAAATAATTATTTGCAGCATTGGAAAGTGCATGACAGAGCATTAACACGTAAGAACGTCAAAACGTACAGCAATAAAATTCTCATCGCTCCTTTCTCTTGTATGTTTGTCCTGGTGGTCACACATACACAAAGACACAATTACTGGTAATCATTCTTACAATACACAATTATCGAAAGCATTCGCATATTTCCCTCAATATTTTGTATAGGCATCAACACTCCAAAACTTACATGTTGGCAGCAGTGCTATCAAGTCCGAGATGCTCTGCCACATCATCTACCCAGTGACCTAAGCTTTCCCCATTGCGAGCTGCTTCCGGAACTGGCTCGTCGTGCTGAACCTGCATCATGGCTCGTGTTGCAGTGTCCACCAGAGTAGGCCAATCCATCTCCCGAGCATCAGGCAGAGGTAGAGGCTCTGCCAACTTAGCACCAGGTTGCTTCGTCACTCGTGGCGATAACCTACGACAAATTACAATAGGAAGCAATCTTACTCAAAATGATGACCATAAAACTGTACCTATTAGGTATGATTTAGTGCTCCATAAGTGTAATAAGTTATGCCTATGCCCATAAAAATGAAAAATGGCAAAGCCGGTAAACTGCAGCATAAACACTTAAAATTCAATGCATAACAAAAATAAAGGACTGGAATTTGATTATTTAATTCATAAACTGGCACATATCTGGCTGGGACTGTCTCATTCCCCAGGAATCCCTTGCGACGATACCCAACCAGACTGGCATCCATACAACCACGTTCTCACCGACTCTGACATCAATGGCACCACTGACAACAGTTAAATCCTGGCAAATGCACCAAAAACGTTTCCTATCCTTCATTCTCAGAAGAAAAACATGTATGTTAAATCCTGGCAAATGCACCAAAAATGTTTCCTGTCCTTCATTCTCAGAAGAAAAACATGTAATACCCACACAAAATTAAATCAACTCACCTTTCCTCTTTGGTAAGTTTATTTTCACTGGGCGCTGGACTTGAAGCTGTGCTTGCATTAGAAATGACCGTAGCTGGACGTGCCAGAGTAAGGATCACTTCACCTGACGAGCTACGTTCCACTGTGGCATTGCCATTGATGCTACTCGTGTGGTGGTCTCTGGTGCGCTGAAGTCTAATAAAGTGTGTATATATATATGTTGAGCCAAGTTCAATATTGTATCTAACCAAATACTACACAGCCCTGAATAAGACGCACACCCCAGTGTTTTTATAAGGATCATTATATGAATTAAACTAAGAAGTTGAAAAGAAATCTGCTCCCATAGAACCTCCATCCCTGTGTTTAACTTACTGGTCTCTTCCGTGTTGCTCCCTAGTATGCTGGTCTGGTTCTGGAAGAGGCTGGCCAGCTGGAAGAACGCTGAGTGATGAGCCATTCCCATTAGGGTTGCACAAGTTCTCCCGAGAACGAGATCGATTAGTAATGGTCGCATCACTCACACTGCAACCGGTACTATTACTGCTGCTGTGTATTTTTCCGGCAACTGCGCCATTTCCCACAGGTTCCTGAAAAATCATCATGCATCTGTTTATTCACCAAATGGTTCAGAAGATAAATATCATCGGTCTAGTCCACTAATTCTTCACAAAACAGGTGCATACAATGTTGCAATGTTATACAATAATTACTCGTGGAAAAATATACCTACAATTAAAATTTCCTGACGAGGACAAAACATATTAAATGTCTAGGGGAAAACCACGTGTTAAAATACGTAAATATGATGGCGACATAAAGTTATTAAGGCTCTTGAAATTTATAATTTCAAACATCATTAAAATCAAAAACAAGCAACGCCCGCATAAAACAATTATCATTTACAGGAACAATATTGATAACAGCAATTCGGGCTGCAAGAAAACAACGCTGTCATGCAGACATACAATCAAAAACAAGCAATGCCCGCATAAAACAATTAATATTTACAGGAACGATATCGATAACAACAATTCGGGCCGCAAGAAAACAACGCTGTCATGCAGACAGAAGCATTTTCAACGACAGAAGACATGTCTTCTCATTTCATAACAACCCACCTTGTTAATTTTTTCATCTCTTTCAGCCATGTAATCTGGATTTATCAGCCTCATGAGATCCTCCTGCAACGTGCTGGCTGTTAAGTTTGCGCTGTTACGATTGGATGAAACGCGAGGTGTGACCCCAGGCCTCAGCCTAGCTTCGCCAGTGTCCCTGGGACGAGGGCTTTGGTTTCTGCTACTGCCACTAGACGGCGTTAGAGTTCCCCCACCTCCTCCACCACTCTGATAGTGTTTTGTAGAACGACGCAGACGAGGAGATACGTTACTGCTCCCAGCTGACATCTCATCTAAAAAAACACATTTACAAAGACATTTTTAGTTGGCAGCCGTGTATCAGAATATCCAAATATAGAAGCGTGATCGGTTTATGACAACAAAGTCAATGTATTACGAGGAGGAATATTAAAGCTAAAATATAAAACCATTCAATGATGCACATTCAGAGTTAGAAGTACATTGCCTCTGTAGAACTGTAAAAGTAACTCCATGGGTCCTTGAAAAGCAAAGAGTTGCTCATCTAGTCAAGTAAGTACTCGTCTTTTAATGGAACCTTTCAGTTCATTACCATGTTCGCAAATGCCCTACACTGAACCAGATGAATCCAGTCTGTACGCTCACACCCTAATTCCAGAAACTCTCATCTTAATGTTATCTCACCTCTATGTCTAGGTCTCACAAGTGGTCTCTTCTCTCTAGGTTTTCCAGGATACTTTCCAGACCAGTTAAACGCTCTACGCGTACAAAGTTCATCATTTTCATTAAAAACAACTCAGCATTTATTTGCGCAATTCCTTGCTCTCATGTACCAAACACGGAAACAGTACTGGGTTGTACAAAGGGATCAAAGCTTTTTACCTTCACTGGGTGCCCCAAACAGCCGCTCACTGGCAGAACTGGTGTCAGTTGAGTGACCATCACTGACGGCAAGTCCTCGGAGAGTAGCGCAATCAGGCGGCAAACTGGACGATTTCACCGTATCAATAGCTGCATGTTGGTGGCCAGAATAATCAGAAATCTTGAAACATGAAATGGTCCGAACTTAGAGGTTGTAAACAGTTACAATTTTAGAGACCATATAATAGTAAACAGTGCGCATTAATTTCTGAAATATCACCGACAATTCAATTAAAAGACATGCGATTATAACCGACTGGGTTAGCACAGGGATAGTCCTTGTGACCCACATTCGACAAGTTTTCCACGACATCAAATAAAGCACAATCCTCCCCGAACAAAGTCCACGAAACTTTTGGCTCAGACTGTTTTTATTATCTTATAATTCCAGTGTTATTAACGTTAATATGCATCACCTTTGGTGTTCTAGTTGCGAGGTAGTCTAGTGCAGGTCTAGGCACAGGTCTCGCTTCTCCTCCAGAAGGTTTGAGGCAAGTCACTTTCTCACCAAGCTTGAAATCATGGTGAGTTGGTGACTCATGTTCGCCACTTGAATTGTACCTAGACGGTGCAGAAGACAGAAGGGAGTAGTTCCCTGCCGGACTGAGGGGCAACGAGTGACTTGTTTGCACTGGCAATTTGCCCCCGTGTTGCGACTGCTTTGGAGGTACTTGTTGAAAGGCACTGCCACTCCCTGAACCTAGTCTAGCGGGAAGAGGAGGGGGGAGAGATTCACCGACCATCACCGACGTATCAGGGTCGGCCGGTTCCAGAAGTTCGTACCATCGATCGTCACTCGAATGCCCGCTGGAAGAACTGGTCATTGTGCCCTGCGAAGACAAGAAGACTTCTTACCCCAAATAAATTAAATTTGTAATATTGAGACTATAGGACTAAACAATTTCCTACATCTTCGCCATTTTTGTATGCTTTAATTACCTCGCATGATTTTTACCGTTTCTTAAAATGATACTAACGGAAATTATTGTGCACTGATGATGATATTTATGAACAAATATAGACAGTTCATGTTTGACAGATTCTACTAACGGGTTGTTCAACAATTTTGGTATCAACCACTGAGGTTAAGTAACGAGCGATAAATGTTTGGATGGTTATGAATAGCAAACTGGAAGGAAAAGCACAGGTAGTGAATATAGATCGCTCTGAATTTTTTTTAACAAAATTTTTCAAATAAAGTCAGGGCTGGTACATTCAAAGTTTTCTCTATCTTGTTTGTTGAAGTTAATTACTTATTCACTGAACGCAAGATATTTCTTATATTTCAAATTTATAAAACTCAAATTCATCACATAAATTACAACAAAACCAAATAAAAATACATTTCCATCACAATCTGAATAATCAAGACTCGTCAAATTTGCGAAGAAAAATACACCAATTTAAACCTTATTAAAAATTATATTTTCATACAAACCTCTGAGTTGGCTGGAAACCGTGGATCAGCAAACGATTTGCTGCTGGATCCCGTTCCATAACCTGAACTACTGGATGATCGAGGGGGAGAGAAACTTCTCTCGTAGCGACGTCTGTGTTTCCCGGGTACAGCAGCCGCCGCATTACGACCCATCTTTTCATCGCTGCCTCCACCAGAAACGTTCTCGTAGTCACCCTCGTAGTTATTCAGAGTGTACCGACAGTTCTGCAATGTGCAGCCCCTAAATGGAGAAAAATACACCACTGATCTATCTATTAACATTCTTGGAATATGCCGTTACACGTTACATAAAACATAAATCAGCAAAGATTTTAAACATATCCGAAATCTATCGACATACAAAATTTCAGGATCTTACATTACAAAGGATTAGGGTCACGCCTATTTCAGAAGTTTCCGTGCCGACCACGCTGGTATTACCGACTATAAGTAACTGGAAGTATAAAGTTGTGATGAAAGACATAGACGAACATGAATTTGAATTATACCGTTCACATCTATCCTTCATTATATAACAGAAAAGTCACATGAGGAGTCAACGGCCTCGTTCTTATTCATGGTTAAGTCAACTTTCACTTTGCCAATTATTGTCTCTGTATTTTTCTCTTTGAAGGACACCTTCAAACGTAATGAACATACTCACCTTCTTGGAGAACCATCGGGTAACGACGGAATTACAGCGACCGTCACCGACATGGACGTCTTCAGCAGATCCACCATTTGGTCATGGGATAACGTTGATACAGCGACTTTGCAGATCTGGAAATAAAAAGTGTTTTGTTCAACAACAGAGTTACCAAAAAAATAATTCTATAGTGACTTTAACTGGAATTAAATCAACTGAAAACAAAAGAGCTATCAGAATATAAGTTCATCTGGCGGTCCTACATTAACTGATGTGCCGATTGTAAGTCGAATAACACAATTCAGTGCACAAACTAATCTTACGCTGACATTATTCTTCTGGGTTGTGACGCCATATGAAAATGTTGGTAGACAGAAATGTTTTGGAGAAAAAGAATACATGAAGCAAAATTATATGATTTTCAGTGCTTTCTGTTCCTCATTTTAGCTACGATGGTCTCCAGATAAGAGTCATTCGCGTCATACCCAAAAGACTACCAATACTAACATTTTCTCTAGCACTAGTCGTGACAGTATAAAATTTAAACGCTACGATACAAGATAAGAAATAACTTTCTGAAGGGTGAACCCACTTCGACCAGCCTCGCTCCATGACGAAGACCCGCCTGCCACGCAAGACCCAGGCTTTCAACCTGTGTCACCACTCCATCCGGCTGGACATGGAATCCCAGCTGCCCCATCGGATTTCTTCGCAAAGAGAGTTCTTGTGCCACGCAGCCCGAAGTGACAGCCCGTAGACGCATCACAATCTCCATCAGCTCGTCGCGGTCGCCACCTTCGCGCATATGAAGAGTCGTGCATTCCCCTTGGTGGTGGTACACTCGCAGGCTGTAACAGTATCAG
>NW_019059560.1:273590-285566 GCF_000696155.1 Zootermopsis nevadensis
AGTGAAGATGTCAGTGTTTGGACCACAAAAACTACGTACTACGGGCTTTCAAAAACAGCAAACTTAGAACGCCACGATGACGTCCAATTCATTTCATCGGCACACAATTTTTAAGTGCGCTTCAAATTCATATCTAGGGAAAATACCAGACTCTCTTTCATCTGATGTGATGCGTGAATGACGACGCACATCCACCCACACACTGACGTCAATTTATTTTCAGTTCTAAGTGGCACATGAGGAATCAATATCAATTTAAACAAATCCTCATTACTATTTTCATGTAACCTCTTAGAAAATTCTTAAGTAATGAATGAAGATCCGTGAAGCAGAGTCCTTCTTGAGAAACTAAAAATCACAAGACCTATTCAAGAAATGCAAATCCACGTCACAGGTGGGATTCAAACTCACAATTCCAATGAGCAAGACCCACCCCTTAAACTGCATAAAAACTGTGATCAGAATTTCATAACTCAGCAAGAAAGAGTCTCTCAAAAATTTCTGAATACACTACATACCTGTTTGTTTGTATGGACCATCCCAATATAGCTTTGCACGGCATGACAAAAACGATCTCACGCGAACGCTCCTCGATAAGAACCAAAGTATCCGTTGAAATACCGAGGTGGCAGTCCACTAGCGCCGCCTGGCCGCTATCGTCAAGCACCACCTGCCACGATATAGCGCCTCTCTGCAACGCGTCCGGTAGAAACCGAGGTCGTCCACGTTCCTTCTTTTTGCTGCTAAAGGACATTATAGCTGCAACAGCCACAAAATATAATGGAGCATCTGAATCCATAAATTAATAACTATTCCTTAAAAATTAGAAAATTACACAATCTTCAAATGAAAGTTCCGTCTTTAATATGTATCTGAAGTGCTTACATATTAAATTAATGTTTTATAATTTAATGATTATCTTCTGTTAATATCTATAAATTGTGTCTGAAATATCAACCTTACAAAACCTTGCGCAAAATGAACCTTATTAATTTTGGTGCCTTTATTTGTTCGAAACGTGTTCGAATTGCGTACATCATGAGGTATCGTGAAACTTAATTTAAACTTTTATTAGAAGTAACTGGTGAATTCCACTCAAGTTCCCAAGTTTCACGTAAGTGGCCTCCACGCAACATTTAACGAAAATCCAACAGAGAGTTCCGCAGTTGAAAAATGTGACTACCTGCTTCACGTTATGTACGTAAGTTGCTGTTAAACGAAGCGATCTGTACCTGCGAGCCACACACGGAACTATTTTAAAAAAAGGAGCACTATATGAAGCCTTACAAAATTTCTGGCCTGGATCAACTACCGTGGTAGTTGTGTAGTTGCTGGCAAGATCCTTCAGGTATTCCTGTCGTGTGCGTGTTGCCATGGTAGCAAACTTCTCTGACCGATGGGCTGCATTTTCTGCATTGATTACTGCAATATATTGACAAAAATTATTAATGATATAACTCCGTAGCGAAATGTTTCGCTGATGATATAATCCCTAAAATAAACGCATTTATTGATCAGCTGAATGGAAATGATACACGGCCCGATCAGAAAATACTGAGAATAAATTTATATCTCAGATAATGCATGTCGCTTGTCTGCGGCTTCTGACTTGCTTCGACGTTCACAGACCAATGAAAACTTCTTACAGAATTTCACAGTAAGTGATGAAACGTAAGTATAATTAATAATTATAAATTTAGCAGAAATAAACAATATGGAAATGCCTTCCTTTCCGTTAGCAAAATTACATCAAATGTACAGAAAAACCGTCCATCCACGGTAATGACTGCACGCAATTAGATAATTCTGTTGTTTCACCGCAAAAGCAAACCGCTAGTCTAATTTCATCAAGAGTACACTAAATAATAAACTGTGGTGCACCCTGTAACTTACCTTTGGCTAAGAGGAAATCAGAGAAAGCTTTGGATTTTGGAAACGTTGCTCCTTCGTGGATCGGTGGACCAAAAACAGGCACTTCCTTTGATCTGCTCACCGCAACGCTAAACCCAAAACATAACCAAATTTGTGCAAAAGTTGAAGTGTTCACGTCATAAAAATCAAATTAACCATACGCATGTTGAAATATTATGTGAACTTTAATTATTCAACTGGGGATACTGGGAACGACCCGTTCTTCAAGTGCCTGAGCATCTGCGGGTCCCAACTTTACGTTGGCTCGATCTATTGACTCCTTGGACGAGGGATCGGCCCGTCGCAAGGCCTCTACCTGTACACAGGACAGCACAACACAGAAAAACATCCATGGCTTGAGTGGGATTCGAACCCATGGTCCCAGCGACTGAGCGGCACAAGGCCCGCGCCTCAGACCGCGCGGCCACTGCGGACCCCGATTTATTCAACTAAAATCCTGAAAGTAAATGAAATTAAACACAGTCTTACCGATATTGCGCGTTGTCCGAACAAGGGTTAATTGCGCGAACTACGACGAAGACGTGCTGGAACTGCGAACGGATATTCTTTGGCGTGAATGGCTGAGCACCGGGCTCCTGGAAGACTACGGTCACAATATCGTTGCCTATGTGACGTTTACGTAGCAGCTGCTGGCGGTTATTTGGCGTAAATGGAAGAAGCGTAGAGACGTGGAACATGATCTCGCAGTCTTGGTATTGTGAATATACCGAATAAAGGCCCGTAGAATCAGCTGAAACATAATTAACAATACGATCCAGAGACGAATTATATGTTTACGTGTTTATCTCTTAGACATCGTTACTGTATTCATGAGAGACAATTTTACACACGAAAAGCACTACAACTCGTGTATAATTAGTTAATCAATTTCCGAGTAACTTCTCTCCGAAGGCAGAAGTCAACGTATGATAATTTAATATTACATCCTGGTACGCACTCTTGTTGTCAAGACCAGCTCGGTACTTGTCGAAGCCTTTGAGCCTGACTCGCTGACCAATCGCATCAAGGAACTCGTGGAAGGCCGGACCGGCTTCCTCGTTGTTGTACATCTCCTCCTCAGACGCTTGACCCGCTTTGCAGTACATAATGCCCACCTTGTAGTGGTTCGTCAAACCTTGTTCGTCTAGTTTCAGCAGTTGGTCTTCTGTCTGTTGCGATGAAACACCTAACCTCAAACTGAAATCACGTAATACAAGAACAAAAATGTAGTAATAAATATAATTACATATAAGATAAATACATGATTTTTTTTTAATTGGAAACGCAAATCACTAAGAAAGATCTGTATAAACATGGATACAGGAAATTAACAGATTTTACGAACTGCACTCCTTTTATATCGCCACGGTAACATCTCGCTTGAATCCATCTACTACTAAAGATAAAATGCACAATTCAGACGGCACTTGCGGAAGAATGTGGTATTTTCAAAAAACAGCGGGCCTGTAGTTTTCCTTGAGATGTGAAACTGGGAATTTTTTTTTACTAAAATTAACTATCGAACGTACTTGCGGTTCTAATCAGACAACACGAATTAATTACCATTCCGCATTAAGGTTTAAACTGTTGAGGTCAAACAACGGTTCATAAAATGACATTTCATTTAGATTTATTTTTTGAGACGATAACCATAAACCGTTGAACACAAATAAGACACGGACCAAAATGATCCAATTCGTAATATTCCGTCACATTACGAACAACGGAAACATAATTTTCCATTCAAAAAAAAAATCAGTCCTTTTAAAAGAGCGTACAGACCGTAATAAGATTAATAACAGATCACGGCTTTCGCATAATACAGAAATCCTGAGAAAAACCTAAAACCTACTGAATATGTACAGTTTTGAGCATAAATCTTACCACGATAACTGAATTTCTGGTGCAACGTACTCCAAGACTTCCTTCGTATTCAAGGTTTTGTTGCTACTGGACGTCTTCAGGTTTGGAACAGCGTCCTCTAACACTGACCCTCTCAACGTAAACAGCTGTGCGGAAACAAAGGTACTGACGTAACTAACATTCGTCAACAACAAAAATCAGAATAAATCCTACAAAAAAAATATTTCAAACACGGTTAGTAAACAGTAGGAAGTACGAAGTGTGAAGAATGTATTGATTAACGTATTAATAGTTCACGGAAACTCTTTTCTGAAATTGAAATATATTTTATTTTCACAGAAATTTTCTAGCTTAATGACATCTGCAGAAGACTGGAAAGAACTTGAAACATCAACAGCTGTTCTATGTCAAAACATGTGACTAGTCGAGGTCAGAGGACCAGAAAAAAACACAAACATAGTTGATTTTTTTTTTTAAGACGAGAGGACAACCATTTGGCACCCCAAGGATCCTCTGAAAACTGTAGTTGCAATGAAGCCTCTCACCCAAAAGTGGGTCTGGCACAAATTCATTCGATCGAACAGTCACCAGAGCGAATGATTAAACGCACAAGAGTGTGAGCGACTTCGCGTAGACAATCGTCATTCCTCCACTGCTCCATTTTCATCCATCACTGCCCTATGAGGTGTGCGACAGACCGTAACCTTGGTCGTACATTAGCGGCTCCACCTACGATCCAGCATTTGTATGGTCTCAGAGTAAAGTCAGTCTCTTTATTCATGAGTCAGTTAACGACAGCTCACGTTCAGGTATTGAAACTATTACGGCAGCTCGGACGATCACTTATAAAGCAGATTTTTGTTTTATCTGTACATGCCGCATTCATCTTCATAATCTACTTCCAGCTGTATCCTGAGTACACTCCACATCCTCAAATCCTATTTCTTTAATTCCATTTTAATATTATCCTCCCACCTATCTCTTTATCTTTCTAATGATCACTTTTCTTTAAGTATTCTGACTAAAATTCTGTATGTAAACAGCAGAATTTTGACAAGGAGATCACTAACCTCGCTCGTTCGTATAAGCAACCGATAATGATACGTGTGTGCAGGCGACGCTGACGAGGAGCCAGAAGAGTTTGGTTCACTCTGTCGCTCTATTCGCTCTCGCCGGATACTCACAGCCACTGGCCCCAGATTCTCGTCCATCCCGAACCAATTCTGATGTTCTGGAACAAAAACAGTAGACATCCGAGTAATCACAAAGCGACGATTATGGTAAATGGATTTTGTTTCATACTGCAAATAAAAATAACTACGATATTCCAAACACAATGACATTTATTGTTTCTGATGTGGCTTTAATATATAACAATAAAAAAATATATAAAAAATTTAAAAAGACACTAGTAAAGTTTAAAGTTAAATTATAAACTCAATTACTTAAGGCCACTTCACATCGATATCACAAGATGGTTTTAATTAATAAGTAATTTTAATTACTTTTGGGCAGTTTACTTTCAGAATAACCCTGGTGACAAACCTTCGTACTATACGCAAATTCTTAAGACATTTACTTAAATCTGCGTCCCACGAGACAAAACAAGGCGGGTTAGATGAAAGGACATAAGAAGTGCATACAAAATTTTGGTTAAAAGCCTGAAGTGACCAATCAGAACCACTACAACAAAACTTCAGTTTCCACAGAAGTTAGAAAATCTCATAACTAGCTGAGCGACAATTAGCTTATCAAGAAAGACTTCGCCGTCAATTGTTCAGACTACGAAAAAACAACACGACTGCAGACGGCTGATAGGAAATGTTACAACATATTTAAGTTACTGGCAGTCAGGACTGCGAACGAATGTCAATAAGGCGCATTTCATTACAGAACCCCTAATGTGTTCAATGTTTCATTAGGCAATTGTCTGTGACCATCGGCGCCAAACCAATCCCTCGGTCCGCCGCTCAAACAAATACTGGTGACGCTGGGGGTACGATGCCCGTTCACAGCGCGTAAAAGTGGATCATGTACATGTGTTAAATTGAAACTTTCAGCTAAAAAAATGCTCATACGAACTCTGTTTCTCACTGTGTAAATTTACTCCGTAATTCCGACATTTTAGAGATCATTACTGCCCCAATCTCAAAGTCCAAGAGAACAAAGTATATATATGGGTTGTATCTCCGAAACGTCGACAATACAGCCTTTTTAAACGCGGTAACATTAATCAGAAACAGTGCTCACATCACCTAATCCTTATTACAATACAGATTTTTGAATTATTAATCATTAGACATTCGTACTTTGAAACATTCTTCTGTTTTCTATCGTCGTGAAACATGAAGGGGCCTCTGAAACGTCGGTAAACGTTGCCAGACTACACGGCGCTACAACCTACAAGAAAGTCATCTTCATATTATGACTTAAAACAGGTCTACCCGGTTAAAATCATATCACGCGAATTTTTGTGTGTGCTACATATCGATCGATTAACATCGATCGATTAACATCGATCGATTAACATCGATCGATTAATATCGATACTTTCATCTCCGGATATGAAAACGGTCGAACACAACCCACAGGCCCTATAATAGGAGTCAACGAGGCACAATTTCACATCAGCTACGTCTTAATGCACCTCGCGTCGTATCCGGTGATGGAATAGACCACTTAATAATCTCATTAGTATGTGTTATCCGTCTTGAGGAGACAAACAGTCTTAGCGAACCAGAAAGAATGCGTCTGTACGTAATTAGGAAACAAAAAAAAAAAAGGAGCAAGGCGTCTTACTCGCGAAGCTAATATCCCAGCCCGTACCTCAAAGAAAACACAACTGTTCACCGTTAACAAATATCAACTGGTTGACGCAGTTTAAAGAAATAATTGTTAAAAACGATAATAATCATTCATGACGCATAAATATTCTCTGTGGGGGGGGGAACTGCAGAGTTACAGATTATTAAATCAGGTGGTACATATAGTTACCACCAGCACTTTTAGGATTACGGCGTGAAATATTCGCGTAACTGGTGATACTAATGAGATGATATGATGATAAAGTTGCGTCATATTGTGATAAATATATATTTGTTTAAATCTTGTGAGTCAAATCACAATAAAATTCCTATTAAATATTAAAATATTACTATAATTAACATTTAAAATATATTAAAATATATTAAAATGATGTTCTCTATCGAAATGTTCAATTCATAATCTACAATGTCGAGGAAATTAAAGCGGTGACTAAGGATCATTATGGGTGGGCCCCAGAGTCATCCAGGACGTGGTGGCAAATCATCCCAACGCCATTAAGACTTTCTTATTCGATAAATTCAACAACTTTTATCTGCAGAATTATTCGATTCAGTTACACATAGGCCTGTAGGCAAACGGAAGATTAGATTACAAATAATTCATTTTTTACAACACATAACCGAATATAGAATTTAATTTCCACGTCAGTAGATTAATCAAGTCATCGCGTTATCAGCACCCGTCTGACAGCTTAAGTTTTCAGGTCCCCTACATCGAAGTGTTTAACAGTTGCTTCGACTTCTAAAGTTAGCACAGCCACCATGTTCAAAAAAATAAAAAATAAAGGTACAGGAACTGGGATGATCTCCAAGAGTGATACGATGTTCCTCAGACGACCTGACATTTTGAAGTCATCTGCCTTTTACGAAACCAACACGTAATTACCGAA
The DNA here is from genome assembly GCF_000696155.1 of Zootermopsis nevadensis. Next base: position 281,080 of record NW_019059560.1, read on the forward strand.
TGCACTTGTGGAACACTTAATACCATTATGGTCTCCTGAGGTAAATGTCTATCCCCTCGTCAACCCTCATGCTGAAGGTCCACCCCTTGTCGACTGTCCCGAAACTGTTTATATCAACCATCTGCAATCTGATGATACGCCATACCTCGGAGACAAGAGACTCTACAGATCGTACATTTTTGGTAAGAACAGTACAATTTATTGGAGGAACTATCTACCCCCATCTTCTAGAACGACGTAATACTCATAGAATGGTCTCCCTCTTAATGAGTTTCGCCCTCCAATAAACCACGCCCCTAAAACTCCGTCCATGAAATGTACGGTCTCAATTATCTCATTACAGCTCTAACAAACCGGGGGTCGTCTAAGTGATTGCTCTAATACAGAGCGAGAACTGTTTCTCTACTGTTTCGTCTGTCCTTGATCAGTGGCGGTACTCGGGCCTCAGTCGCGACTTTGACAAATCGTTGCATAAAACCACGGAACACAACCCTGAAGTACATCTAGTAATCTCGATTCGTACAGACAAATCATTCCTAAGCGACACGCGGTTACAGGAAGTCTAGACCAGTGGTATTCAACCTGGGGTACGCGTACCCCCGGGGGTACGTGAAATTTAAAAATATATATATTATTTTATGATAAACACTGAATAATCAGTAATGTAATTTATTTAATTTATTTTAGATGTAGATTATATACTATGTATAACTTGAATTATACATCAACACCTTTGGGGGTACAAAGTTGAAGAGAAATTATATCTGGGGGTACGCGAACAAAAGAGGTTGAATACCACTGCTCTAGACCCTCTGGTCGTCCATGATCGGTATAGGGTGGGAGACAAGATGGGCCAGTAAAAGCCAACGTAGGGCAATCGCTTTAATGAGAAAACGTCCCTCAAGAGTAGTGGCAACTCTTAATGGACTGCCTTAATTTCACAGTATCGCAAAACCAATGTAATATTACACTATGTAAATTGTTAAGTCAAGGGTGTGGCACTAGGGGTAGGCAACCGATCCACCAACGAACGGGTAGGCTCGTTCTTCGGTGCATCCCTCCCTTCATCGTAATACTTCGCGTTGTGACCATCTGTCTCTTGTCTCGTAATAAAATTCTAAGCACGTTCAGGCAGTGACGTCATCACGTCACTATTCCTTACAACTGAATCACCTAGGTTTCAAGATCAACTGCATTCTCAATACCGCAACTCATGCTTATAGAACCGGGTGTCCGCTACTCGTAGCCTACAGGGTGATTCAAAATATTAAACTAAGCCAGTATCGATCGCACTTCAGAAGTTTGCACATCTACACTGTTGGTTCTTAAGTCATTTTTTTTATTTGTAGTGTTCTGTCTGACGACAGGTCCATATGAACAGGATCTTTCCATCCTTTTCTCGGACTGGGACCTGTTCATATACGTTCTTGGCAGATGATCCAGAAGTGGTTTGCCATTGCCTTCTTCTGTGTGTGAATGGAGTAATTGTTGGGATGCCACGGAGGAAAACTCCGTGTTGCCTAGACCACGGCCTTGCCCAACACAAGTTATAAATTCGGGCACCGCCGGGAATCGAACCCGAGACCCCAGGATTACAAGGCCAGCGTTCTAACCGCTAGATCACCGTGGCACGGTCTTAAGTCATTATGGAGGCATAATGTTCCAGTTATCGTATCTTGTCTTTTTTTAAATATCGAACATTGGCTAAAATGTGTATAAGGAATAAGTTACACCCACTCAATTATTTATAAATATTAAGACTGTCTGTGAAGGAGTATGTTTAAATTGAAATCACTTTCTCATTCTGGCATAAATGTATAATTGGTACACTAACGTAAGTTCCTATCTCTCAAGAAAAGCCATACAAGTGTCATGAGCACGTGGTTATGAAATGTAGTGACGCACACAAACACAAATGTCCTTATCATTATCACAGACTTATCTAAACAAGTGAATGATCCTGTATCTGGAATAAGTAGGCGAGGAGTGGAGTGGAACCGAAGTAATTCTCCGTGTGGATAAGTCCGATTCACAAATGCCCAAATCATTCACAGAATTCTCTTTTACTACGAACGAATTCAAAGTCAAGTCGCAACGCAGTAAATGATAACACTTGGACGTAATTAACTTTCGCGTATCTGCTACAGTTTATGCAAACAGGTGTAAAAGTTGAAACAGCTGTTCCGATGTCTGAGACACAAACACACAGGAAAAAAAAATCAGCTGATGACACAATATGGAATAATTAAATCCTGAAAGCTTCCATATATTTAGCGAGGACAGCGTGAATAAAAATTAGCAATCACAGAAATTTGCGTTTCATCCTATGTAATTTCAATAAGAAGGCTTAAAGAAACTTGAATGTTGTCTGAAATTCCTATTTGAATTAACGTCAAGTACGTACGAATAACTTTAAAAAAACAAAAACAAAATTTATGTACTTTGGTAGATGTATACTACATACTCATAAATGTGTTAACCAAACTTCGCCAATAGTCATCACGTGGCTATTTTTCGTCATAAAGGTGACAAAGCATTACTAAATACATACGCAGGATACACAGAGGACATCAAAGGACCGCATGAGACCCTGGAATGTGAACATCGCCCATAATTCACATCCTTCTTACACCAAGAACTGCTTTGTTTACAAAGAAAATGATGGCACCAATCTTTATTTACACACCCCCTCGTACAAGGAATTACGAAACATAAACACATCTGCCTCCATCACTCATTGCCCTGATGATGGAGGCAGCAAGGACCTCCGAAACGTCAGCAAATTTCTACCAGACTGCAAAGTACAACATCCATCATCAGACCCTGAAATCTCATATACTCACCTTGACCATAGAAATAATTTCGGTAATAGCGAGCGCCCTGGTCCACGCTCTCGATAGCGCGAGGATGGCGTTGGTAGGGGCAGGTACCGTGCCGCCAGTGCGTCTCTCCAGAAGGGAATTCCAGTACCGACACCCCGTACGCCATGGGAGGGCGATGTAGCGGTCGCCGCTGGGCGTTCTGGGGCGATTGGCCCCTGGTGAGGCTCACCACCCGCTCCTCTTCGCCGCCAATCTCGTTGCGGAAGAACGGGCAACTGCCAAGAACAAAGACGTACGATTCATCGTCATCAAAAACACACCCTCCTTCTGTTTACACGGTTTAAATTCCCCCTCGAATCTTTCTGCCCACAATTACATAACCAGACCGGACACATCTGAAACTACTGTTCGCGACTGTAATATATAGACTTGCAAGTCTCAAGATTACAGTCGCCAACAGTAAACTTCCTGCTACTGCGTCCTGAGCAGGGTAAGCTACAGAGTACAGCAACGTCCATGAAAACTCACCTCTCCAGAAGATCGTTTCCCCGTCCGTCCCCAGCGTCCTCATCACCGCTGTCGCCACCGTCCGGTGTTGCAGACCTGGCGCCAATCATAGACGCCGCTGAAGCCCCTGTCGTAGTGTTCCTCCTCCTGGCAAGAAGCAACCCTCGCAACTTAGCCGCGTACCCCAGATTCGCCGTGACTGACTGACAGTCATGATGTACGAAAGCTCTTCTCCTCTGACGTTCCTCGATCTCACCACCCGCACAATGGCTATTGTTCGAAGAAGAAATGGTATTTACCACGCTGTCGTCTAACACATGGTTATGTCTAGGTGGTTTTCCACCTCCCGCCCCTCCTGCAGAACCACCACCCCCACCGCCCCAAAACCTATTTAACTTCAGTCTCAACTTCGGACTTGTACTCATGGAAGACGTGATGTTTGACGACGGACTATCATCACTGGCAGCTGCTAGCGCATTGGAGGCGTTTTCAGTTGCTGGCGGAGGATCGACCTTGCCTCTAAGATACTCTGCTGGACCAGGACTACGTTGATCTGTCCCGATCATACCCAGGACCGCCGGACGATAATCCTGTAGCATCGCGAAGAAACTCTCACCAGCACCCGACGAACTCGACGTCCCTCCGCGCTCAGACGAGGCGGAAATTACGTCGATGGATCCGTGACTCCCGTACTCACGACGGAGTTGGATCGGGGGGTCTGAAGTACCCGGGCCACCATGATGGGGATCGTGCGTCAGTTCCAGGCTCGAGTTACTTCGATGTAGTGCGTCTTGAGGCACGCTGGTTCCGGTTCGAGGCCCTGTGAGACCAGCGCCGACCCGAGCCCGAAGCACCGTGCTGTTGTAATACTCGACGGCCTGCATCGTGCGTTCACGCACCCCCCCGCCTGGGGGCCCACTGCCGCCCCCGCCAGTCGAAGTCAGTCCTATCATCCCATCACGCTGAAACAAACACCATTAGAATGCCACGTAAGACGTGGAATGAGGTGGGAAAAGTACAGGAGTTATCGCTTTCGACTCTGGAGTGCCTTCCTGAGACTTCCTGACTCAAATTGTGAACATGGAAAATGACGAGTGAGTTCACGGACAAAACCAAACACGACGATACACGACGGGACCCCCCCCCCCCCCCCCCCCC
>NW_019059560.1:288343-316372 GCF_000696155.1 Zootermopsis nevadensis
ATAGGCAGCTGACCAGCGAAACGAATTCCTGTTCTGAGCCAAGCAGTACCTGCCCTTGGTGGAAACTTCACAGAGTAATGACCGAACCAGGTACACCCGATTCTTGAAACAATAGCACCTAAAACTTTGACAAAAGAAATCAAAAAAGAAAAGAACTTAAAACGAGGACATTCACAACTTGTAATCGTCGCCAAATATTATTTGGGTGACCAAATAAAGGAGGTTAAGATGGACGGAACATGTAGTATGCAAGGAATGTGAGAAATGAATATAGAACTTGTCAGAAAACCTGACAGGAAAAGACTACTTATGAGACCCAGGCGTAGGCGGGAAGATAATATTAAAAATAATCTCGAAGAAACAGGAAAATGTTACAGGGGAAAAAAACACAGGAGGGCTGTGTATTTTATCTATTGGATTTTAAATTATGTATCAATATTAAATCGTAAAATTAACACTTCTACCGTTTCATACGTATTTAACATTACAAAGGCCACAGGACTGTAAAGTTTGGAATAAAGAAACATCAACTATCAAAAACATACCAACTAAGATCTCCAAAAATTTGTTTAATCGACATACATTACATTAGAGTTAATTAAAATAGCATAAGTGCCACAAACCCTTGGACAAACGTCCGAATTACCCTCCGGAAATCGATTGCCATTCTTAGATTTTCCAAAGTCATCGGCAGGCTTAGTATTGACAGGACATCGACTAATCTTACAACGCGAACATCGTTAAGAAAGCGTAATAAACAACCACGGCTTTATATTCAATAACTTAAATCAATTACTTAAGTTCCACAGTTCCTGTAACGTCATATGAAATCAAAAATTACGATAAACCATTTGAAGCCGAAGCTCAGTTTGAATAATATATAAGAATCCAGTCCGTACCGCGAAGAAAACACAAGACTTCACCATTAAAAAGATCGAGTGGTTAACCATTTGAAGCCGAAATTCGTCTACGTAACATTTAAGAATCCAGTCCGTACCGCGAAGAAAACACAAGACTTCACCATTAAAAAGATCGAGTGGTTAACCATTTGAAGCCGAAATTCGTCTACGTAACATTTAAGAATCCAGTCCGTACCGCGAAGAAAACACAACCCTTCACCATTACAAAGATCAACTGGTTAACGCTGTTTAAGGAAATAATCGCAGTTAGCATCCTCCTACGCGATCTCCGATGCGACATTCCGCCTGCATCCTGTGCCGCTGGAATGTTCAGAATGTTCTTTTCTCCAGGCCCCATTCACGACGGCTGTCTCTGCCTGCCACACGCGTGTCGCAGCTGTCTTTCCCAGAGCCAGGGCGATAGACAATGTTAAACAGCAGAAGCAGCAGGCCTTTCGCTATTCAAGCACTAACCCTGTTTTAGGAACAATTATGAGACAGCTGGTTATAGTGCCCGCATAGCTTTTTTCTTTTCTTAGAGATTTGACCCTCCTATATTCTCCTCCCGCACTGAAACAATAAAATTTCCATGTTTGGTGCAAAACTGATCTATCTGTTTTCGAGCTATACGTAAACAAACACGTGAGTCTCAATGGAAATTTTGAAAATAAAGTTTGAGAAGGGACGCTGTCCTCGAAATGTGAATCAAGCCAAGAAAGGAAATGAGAACCTATGCGAGAAGGTTCTGGCAAAGAGACGCCGAGCGTCACAACAAACAAGAATTTGGAGATGTAAAGGATTAGCGTCGTGATCACTGCAGAATTCGATGGGGCGCCGAGGGCAGAGAACTCGATACGGGTTAATACGCCGAACCAAAGCCATCCTAATTTGACGTAACCTAATCCAACCACACGCAACGCAAACCAAATCCTACCAAAGCTAACCTAACCTAACCCAACCCATACACAAATTAACCTATTAACCTAACCCAACACAACGTAACGTATCCCAACATAACCTAACCTAACCTAGCTTAAGTTAGGACATTAGGAGAATAGGGGAGAGCAGAGAGAACAACCGAAGAGAAGAGAGCATAGACACGGAAATGTAAGGAGAGGACAGGAAAGCAAAATGGTGTCCAATGTTAGTCTAAGGTGTTGAGTCACATTTCTGGCGTGTTTAGATGGCGCCGTGATGCGCTTGTCACTTTATGAAGTCGACGCCATGCGTCGAGACTTTACCGTCGCAGCGCCGTATATTCAGACGACTTTACGAGGCGTCAAGTTTACAGTATGTCTCCGGATGACTTTTGAAACGATACTGAAAGCGGCGCCTAGCATCCGGACGCCTTTCTTCGCGGCATTACAAGACGCCAGAAATGTAACAACTCTTGGACGAGAACTGGGCACAATGTCAGAAAATCTCTGCCAGGCGTCACGACATTAGGAGAATAGGGGAGACTGGTAAATATGTAGAGCAGAGAGAACAACAGAAGAGAAGAGAAGAGAGCATAGACACGGAAATGTAAGGAGAGGACAGGAAAGAAAAGAGAATGAGGTAAGAGAGAAGAGACACGACATTAGGAGAATAGGGGAGACTGGTAAATATGTAGAGCAGAGAGAACAACAGAAGAGAAGAGAAGAGAGCATAGACACGGAAATGTAAGGAGAGGACAGGAAAGAAAAGAGAATGAGGTAAGAGAGAAGAGACGAAGAGATGTGAGAGGCAAAAGGAGAGAAAAGAGGCGAGAAACGGAGATAAGATGATAAGATAAGAGGTGAGAATACATGAGAGAAGTCAAAAGAGATGAAGAGAGAGGGATTCAGAAGAGAAGAGGAGATGAAAATAGGCTAGAAGAGCGAAGAGAATAGAAGAGAGGAGTGTAGATGGATGAGAGGCGAGTGCAAGAGGATACTCGAGACGAGAGGAGAGGAGAAGAGACGGGGAAAAGTAAAAGAGAAGAGAAAGAAGATAAGATAAGAGGTGAGAATACATGAGAGAAGTCAAAAGAGATGAAGAGAGAGGGATTCAGAAGAGAAGAGGAGATGAAAATAGGCTAGAAGAGCGAAGAGAATAGAAGAGAGGAGTGTAGATGGATGAGAGGCGAGTGCAAGAGGATACTCGAGACGAGAGGAGAGGAGAAGAGACGGGGAAAAGTAAAAGAGAAGAGAAAGAAAGTAAGATCAGAGACAGGAGAAGAGAGTTTAAGAGAACTGAAGGGATGAGAGAAGAGAGAAAGCGCGTAAAAGAAGGTTGAGTATAGTGTAGGTTAGGTTAGGTTGGGTTGGGTTGGGTTAGGTTAGGTTAGACGGGGAAAAGTAAAAGAGAAGAGAAAGAAAGTAAGATCAGAGACAGGAGAAGAGAGTTTAAGAGAACTGAAGGGATGAGAGAAGAGAGAAAGCGCGTAAAAGAAGGTTGAGTATAGTGTAGGTTAGGTTAGGTTGGGTTGGGTTGGGTTAGGTTGGGTTAGGTTAGGTTAGGTTGAGTTAGGTTAGGTTAGGTAAGGTTGGGTTGGGTTAGGTTAGGTTAGGTTGAGTTCGGTTAGGTTAGGTTGGGTTAGGTTAGGTTGGGTTAGGTTAGTTAAGCCGTCGCTACGCTCGACGTCCATTTTCTAGCATCGTGTCCAGCGTTAAACCAAAGGTTTGAGCCATTTTTGGCGCACTGTCGTGGCGTCACGACGGAAGGCGTCGGGACGCTCGGCGTCGGTTTTACAGTAGAGTGTTCCGTGCAATCTTAAACTTCTGTGCTGTAAGTCCGACATTACATGACGCCAGAAAAGTGAGAAAACTCTTGGAGAACTGGGCACAATGTCAGAAAATCTCTGCCAGGCGTCGCGACGCTTGAGAAGGACGTCAAATTTACTGCACGTCCCCATATGACGTTGAAGCGGAAACTAGAAAACCGACGCTTTGCGTAGTGACGTCTTCCTTCTCGAAGAGATGATAAGACGACAGAACTGTGAATAAAACCCTTGGAATATAGTGTCACAATGTCAAGGTCACCGCCAGGCGTCACGTAAGGTCTTTTACGTGGAACAATCTGAGGTTGGTGCTACAATTAGATAAGGTTTTAAACAATGTTGGTACTTCCAAAGTACCAACATTGTCCCGGATACACTGACCGATCAGTGTCCTTTCTTCAACAACAGTGGTCTACTCTGTTTAATATCTCCACTAATTCATAATCCTTAACCTGCTTCATCCAGTTAACGCCATTCTTCCACAAACATCACAGTGGTATTCAACCTGTGGTACGCGTACCCCCGGGGGCAAGTGAATTTTTTTAAAAAAAATATATATTATTTTATGATAATCACTGAATAATCAGTAATGTAACTGATTTAATTTATTTTAGATGTAGATTATATACTATGTATAACTTGAATTATACACCAACAACTTTTGGGGTACAAAGTTGGGAGAGAAATTATATCTGGGAGGGAAGCGAACCAAAAATGGTTGAATACCACTGGTCTACACCAATTAAATCAGATCAAATTTGGTTCTTCCTTGCACGCTGTCATTGGTGTACCAAGAGCTTGAGTCACATTCCCGTGGTCTTGTGATGGCGTCGCGACGACTTGCGTCTGAGAAGAGATTTATACGAGCAGGCACTAGCCTAAATCCAACCGCGGGTCAGCCGTCAGCTGGCAGGATGTTGGGCCATCATCTGATTCCATTGCAGCAGACACGAAATGAGCCACAAACTAACACGAGAAGCTCAGGACAGCAACATAATTCCTTTTATAAATTCATTCTCTAATTTTTCTCGTGTTAAGCCTACGTAACAATTAAGTATTCCCGCCAACACAAGACGCGGTAAGAAACAACGAATGTAGTCAACAATTGACGAAGAAGGAAAACTGGCATACTGCTAACCAAAAGCTTAAAAATTAGATATTATTGCACGTTTCCCGTCATCCCAGAGTCCATTATTGACTTTCATGTCACCAGGATTGAAGTTTTACATTTATAGAAGAAGAATTCTATTGTTGAAGATTTACTTCCACGTCGAAGACCCGACAAATCCATTCAATTAACGTTCTAAGGTAAACATCAAACAGACTGTTCAGTTCATTGTCCCACTTACGAATCGAAACTATTAAGGCTTCGACCGGGATGTTCTTTTGTTAAATCTTATGTGGTACCGCCTGATTCGACTTCTAATGGTTAAGTGAAGTGTTTTCTTCGCGGTACGGTCTGGATTCGTAAATAATATTCAGACGAGCTTCGGCTTCAAAGGGTTAACCAGCTAATTTTCGTAATGGTGAGATGTAGTGTTTTCTTCGCGGTACGGACTGAATTCATAAATAATATTCAGACGATCTTCGGCTTCAAAAGGTTAATAACCTCCTAATAAATTCAGAGAATCATGACAAATATTAAACAACAAGGTAGGGAGAGCCCGAGGAAAATGTTTCGATGTGGATGTCACTGAACAAATTGTGTTAGTTGTTAGTTTTTAAACAATTGCGAACTGTTAGACAGGTTTGTGTTACTATCGACATTGAGATTTATGGGCTCCTCAGAACAGTTAATTCTAACCTGCATTATCAGATCGCTGCCCGCATCCGAATCTACTACTGTTCAGTAGTGACGTCATTATGAACCGGTCAGCTGTCGAAGCCTCACGCAAGACTCAACCGACGATCTGACAAATTAGCCAGTTAATTAATTAGTCAGCTAGCTGGATAGTTATTCAGTTTCTTATCTAATCAGAGGGTCAGAGCAGTCGTTTCACTTTGCCTTCTTTGAACTTCTCATGTGAAATTCCCCCCTTTCATTTATCAATCGATTCCCTCTCTTTCTGTTTGATTAGTCCATTGATCCGTTATAATTAGCCTCTGTGATCGCCTCTGATTAGGTTCTGGTGTTCGCATCATCCCAGAATCACACGCCACAGTCTGACTTCAGGTCAACACAGAGACGCGCATGAAGACCGTCTTTTGTCATTTAACGCCATGAACTCTGGTTCGATAGTGAATGACGTTTCAGACGAGATCACCGCCTCCATCATCAAGGTGTATATGTTTAATCAGACTACAGCGAAAGAACCGGTAAGACAATCGTCTTCCTGTTTCTAACTTCCCTTTGCATTTTAATATTATCCTCACATCGACGCCTTGTCTTCTGCTCGCGGTATTTCAGGGCCCCCCCTCACCGGTATTAATTAAATCACACTAACGATGTTCGATAAAGAGTTCAATTTACGAAACACGTGATGATGGTGTATGTTGAACTCACGTCCTGACGGTATCCATGGTTTCATACGCCTCCAATCCACGTTCTCTCGTGACAGAGGAACAAATTGGTACAACGACCTATTTAAGAGCTCAGTCGTTTAATAAGGGAAGAAGATAAATGTCTTTTAACTAACTGCTAGACGTCTGAAGCGATCGTGCACTGAACCATAAACTCAAAATGTAATTACAGTGTGAGCCACCTAACAGTCTGTGATCATAAAGGAATAAAACACTGAGTCTTATACTAAATCAAAGAAAAATATATTAATTCTTGAGTGTCTGAATTTTACACCGAAAAAAATCGGGAGTCGCTTGAAAGAAGTCGGAAGTATTGATTTTATCTGTGACTCGTCAATGTGCCATTCTTGGATTATTTGGCCCTGATCCAGAATCCCCTAAAGCAAAGTGTAGTGCGTCATTACTACAAAATGCGATGCCTACTCATGGGTGCGGATCAATGTTTAACAAACACCAATCCGCGAACCAGAGTCGGTCAATTATATTAGCACGGTTCATCCACAATTTAATAGCCTGTGATTTAAAAGCAAAATTCTTTTTAAAATACCAGCATTTCCTAACAAATACCCTTAATGACATTGTTTCAGTCATCGATTAAAATCAATTTATCGTATTTTAAAAGTAAAGATTACACGCCACGCCACTTACGAGTCATTAAATACAGCTGTCTCGGCCACTAATCATTTGGAGCCAAAGCTCGACTAAACATTTTATAATTCAGCCCGTACCGCGAAGAAAACACTACACTTCACCGTTACAAAGATCAAATGGTTAACGCTGTTTAAGGAAATAATGGAAATTTATTCTGATAATTAACCATTTGAAGCCGAAGCTCGTCTAAATAATATTTAAGAATTCGGTCCGTACCGCGAAGAAAACACAAGACTCCACCGTTACAAAGATCAACTGGTTAACGCTGTTTAAGGAAATAATGAAATATTTCAATTATTTATTTTAACGTGCTGCTGACTCAACAGCAACGTGAGTCAGCACAGTCAGCATAAGAAAATTATTATTATTATTAATAATAAGCTGATAATTCGGTGAAACATCGAACAGGTTATATAAGACACCTTAACAATCTCCTAAAATGGAACTGTGGATGTTAAAAGCACTACAACAATCGGTCACAGACCATCCCATTTCTGGAACACATTATCGCCACATCAATAATGGCTTTTTCAGACTTTTTCCAACCCACGTTAAATGGTTTTGACGTGGTATCGGAACACGCCAGATGTCTAGCACAGGTTATTTGCTAAAGATACGAAAGGACGGGAAGCAGATAAGTCAGTTGAGAGTTTGATAATGTTTAAACTTCACACCGTACTATCGTAAAATTGTAAAACAAAGGGGAAAAAAATTCCGACAACGCAACAATTGAAACTTCCAAATGAGAAAGAGATTAAAGCTGAACTTCACAATTTGTTATACATTTAAATTTATTTTTCATTCAGTCTCTCAAGTATCTGGACTTTTGATGCTCGGTTAATTTGTATTAACTTAAGTTCTTCTTATCGAACTCTGTACGTGTATGAAACTAGGTCTCTCACGTCAAGGCAAGAACACAGATAAAGGCTGCTGAAACCAAGGAGGGAATAATGGGCAAGGCATGCACAATCTAAAAACATTTCAATGGAGGTATTGAAGTTCTCGTTGAAGTAAATTTTCAAGATTCGAACCGGAGTTATCCTGAAAACGATGTAAGCGGAAATGGTGGTCGTCTGCGTATGGAGCTCAGGTATTCGCCTCCCATGACACATCACGTACAGAAAGACAGACAGACACACAGACTGACGTCACACACGACGTTTTCAGTAACGGTATACTGGGCTTCAATCACGTTGGTACAGACGCACTGCGAGCATCTGAGGGTTATTTACTACAACGCGAATTAATTTTATTCAATTCCACGGTGTTCTGACGTAAATACGTCTATATTTTAGGGTCATTCGGCAAAAATGTGTTACGAAAAAGTGTAACGAAAAAGTGTAACTTCATTGTTATGTTACCTAGGAAACGTCAAACTTTTTTGTGGGGGGGGGCGCAGTGTGGATTCTTCGAATGATGACAACGTTTCGTAAAAATATGTTGTTTCCATCTACAGGGCTAAATATGGAGAGAGAGCGCATGTTTATGCAAAAAAACCTAGAAAAACTTAAATCAGCAAAAAATTGTTTTCGACGAAAAATCTTACGTTACAAATGACAATTAAGAACTTTTTTTTTTGAGGAAACAGGCATTTCTACCACGTTTTTCGTTTACGTCTAAGGTAATTTCGATGCAGGATTTCGAATTAATGTTGATTATATGAGGTAACAGATGAAAACCTTGGTTTCTTTACTACAGAAATAATAAAATTGTCAGTGGAACCACGGTTCCGGAGAATTTGACGTAAATACGTCTATACGGAAAGGAAGTTTATATATTGGCTTTATTCTAAATATTTCCTTTATACATGCTTTACAATTGAGATAAGTTTGATTAAGACTTTGCTTATTTAACTTGAATTAGTTACGCTTAAGATGGGTCTGTGGTAGATGAATGTAATGAAATGTTCCCTAGGTAACAACAATGACGAGTAAACACGACGTTCCCTAGGTAACAACAATGACCAGTAAACACGACGTTTCCTAGGTAACCAGGTTACACTTTTTCGTTCCCCTTTTTCGCCGAATGACCCTTCAATATAGACGTATTTACGTCAAAAAAGGTTCATATCCTCTGCTCTGAAGCGAAAAACGTTTTCCATAACTGTTTCCGTCGCTGAAACGTCCACCGCCTCACCTCCTGTTGCAACTATTTATATAATGCATTACTCCCACGTGTCTTTGTCCTGTCAAAAAGAAAAAATCCACGTGCGCACTCATAACACGCACAGACGTTATTTTACACGCGTTGGTGGAAGCCATAAAAATCCCATTAAATTACTCGTATCACAGAAACAACTCAGAATGAACGTGTACTAGAGCCGTATTATTTCTGGTCAGTAAATCGACAAAGACGACAAGAATCTCATCATCAATTTGAATTCGGGCGTCTTCCGGTATGATACTGACCGACGTTTCAGAGAAACCCGCCCTGATGATGTAAGATGTAATCTCCTCCGAAACGTCGGTCAATATGTACACGGTGTATCATCCCAGAAGGCAGCCAGCTTCATACTCGTCGACTTGAGAACGTGAAAGCTCACCTCGTCCCCAATTTAATTCATTCTTTCCCACGGAACGAAGTCAAGACACTACCGTTATGACCCTACAGTAGATGTATTACGTTTTCAAACAAAGAAGCCATTGTTTCTAATTACAATTTTGTTTCAAGACTTTTAGGTTATGTTACGCTCCACAAAATGGAGTAGCCAAGGACACAAACCTCGGCAGGAGATGGAAGTGGTCGGGTTCACGTTTGTGGGACTTCAAATCTGGATAATATCACGCAGGTCCTAATTACAGGAGGCTAAATGGACCGCAGAGGTAACTATGGCCATGCGTCCGGAAATCGAACTCCTGTAGGCCGATTAAACTGCACGAAGCCATGACAAGTCACTCGAGTGGAAACACGCGCTGGGTTCAAACACACTTCCACGTGTACCGATTCATTTTCCCCCCGCTTTTCGTCGTGAAATTATTTGGAAAGCGGATACAAAATGAATTACTTAAGCCACAAGAAATAGTCCGTATACATGAAGTTATTATGATTGCGTTTCCTACTTGCGAATCCACGTACTTTCTGCGTAATAGCTGCTTGCTTTAGCATTTCATAGGTTTCCGTAGCCGTTTTGGCGAGTCTTTGGCAAAATTTGATGCACACGCCATTCCGAAATCGCAGGAGGGTCGGTGTAATGCACTACCAAAACGCCCGTAACTAAGAAACAAATGCTAATTCGATGATGCCGGCTGGCACACTGATTCACTATGAATGTAGGCCGCACCCCCTAGCGGCAGAATCTCGTACTACATCCGGTTCGCCCTCTATTGACACAGTCTGGAAACTTCCCGATCGCACCTCGTATATATCTCAATTTATCAACATAAACTATAAAAATAAACAAATAAATAATAAAAATATCGAATCAACATAGTTATCAACAAACGTGTATTTTAAACTGCATTACCCGTTGCCCAAAACACGTACGTGAGAAATGAAAACTAGGCTTAAAAAAAAATGAAGTCTGAAACAGCGAACGTAGGAAGGGGAAACACGTGACTAACATAATCAACACGTCATTTCCACTTTGGGGTGAGGTGGGGAGGGGGGGGTAAGACGAGATGCTCTATGTCCATTAACCTATTAAATTTCACACACCCACGCGACCAGCATACAGCTTGCCCCACCCCTTACAGATGAATCCTAATTATCCTAATAGACAACTGTGCAACGCATGGTAAAACAGCTGGCGCGAAAAATCAAATGTTGACTGATCTGGTTCTTGTTTCCGTACTGCACTCTCTAACAACGGACAATTTTTAAATTCACGACGACGGACCGGAAGTTAGCGTAAAGCAGTTGCCATAGTAACAAAACAACGTTGTTGAGAACGAAGATGGCTGACTTATGGGTTGCAGACGTTTCAATGATGACTCATCGCCCTGATGGTTGTGGCAGCACGGACCTCACGGGGCTACAACCCAGAAGGCAGCCATCTTCGTAACACTCCCTTGACTACGAGCCTGACGTCCTCCATTACAGGCAAAAGGTAATGCTGTCCCTGTCCTCAATTAAACACGACGCCATGAATACGTAACAGATCCACGAGTTTCTTTATCTCGGTATTGGATAAAGGTCCAGAAGATAAACTTCGGTTTCATTCAAAGATCACAGAATAGAAACCCGGATAAAAACTTCCTTCACTGGAAAACTTCGTCCTACACTTGTAACACTTTGTCCCACTGATCATTTAACGACGTTATAGTAACTACAGAGACTAGGAATTAATACAAAACCAACGATAAGTTTAATAGAATTGTTTTGCCGTCAACTTAAAAAAAAATCCCTTTAGGGATCGCTTCCACCCCCACCCCCAACAAACGCTACGACATTAAACCTCGTTGATATAGTTCATTATGAAAGTGCAGCTAACATTCTAAGACTATTCTGCTAACATAATCGTTTGAGGACGTGGACTTGAACGCCTTTGCAATGTAACGTCCGGTTTCCTGGGACTCTTGAATCTGCAGAAGTCTTCGTGGACACAAATGAGCAAACACCTCATTTTGGAACATTCCTTTCACCACTTATACATTCGGACAGGTATTTCGCTAAATATTCCGAAAGCCTTCTCCCAGTAGAAGCCAGATGCGTGAAGAAATTCCCCAACACAAACGAAATGTGCTCGCGAGACACAAAAAAGACAATGGACAGTCTTCCTCTTTGTTCAAAAGAACAACACGGTTGATGGCTTATGAAGATGTGAAAACTGACCCGTGAGATTTTACCTCGTCACATTTATTTTAAAATTTCAACTACACCTTACCTTATCATATAACGTTAATCTTTCGAAGCCTCAAACCTCAACGGTACTTCTATGTCATACCCGTTTCAACAATCAACAAATATTCATTTTAATTTACGTGCTTTCGTATGATTCTCAAAATAAACAGCGATTATTTCCTTAAACAGCGTTAAAAAGTTGATCTTCGTAACGGTGAAGTGCTGTGTTTTCTTCGCGGTACGGACTGAATTCTTAAATGTTATTTAGACGATGTCTTGCGCTTGCGCAGGACACCGCCCTTTGTTAGCTTCTTGATTGGTTGGTTGGTTCAGCTTCAAAATGTTAACATTCTTTATTATACTACCCACAGTACTATGTTTTCATGCACTTTCAACATGTCATATGAAATTCCACTTTTAAGAACTCGAAATGAATGGATGGAATAAGGAAGAATGTGGACCGTGTACAACGCACCTCAAATTAGTCCGCTGGATCCACAAGCCACATTACAAGGGCGGAAAAGTCATTGTGCCATTACCAAACACCAAGTTCGCGTGGACTTTCTAAATTCATAATTACATACGTCAACGGAATCGGGCGTATTCGTAATCCACAGCGCATCTGAAATTTTTGGATCAGTCTGTACGTACGTAAAACGTGGTTACATTAAGTTTCTTTCTGTGTCCCGGATGTCGGCATCTCCAACGCCGTGTTCACTCGATTCACATGGAGGGTTTTAGAAATCACTGCTGATCCTCCGTTTGTCGAGATAAGTAAGTAGTCTAGCGATGGGGGTTTCTCTTAACGCAGACACTAAAAAAGAGGCCAGAACTTTCATCTGAATTTACACAACGGCTGCCTTAACTGCTATACGTTGCAATTTCGATTCTGTTCCAACAATGGCGCCTTGACCAGCTACGGCATACACTGGCAACACAGCAAGCCAGAGGACGCATGCGTACTGCAGGGAAATACACGTCGAAGATAACAGCTATTAAATTTCCTCATAAACAGCTGTCATTTAAAACCATAGAAGAATTCTGTTTCATTGTTAATGTTGAAAATCAGTTCATAATTCATTTCAACGCGCAGGTCGCCTAAATAATATTTAAAAATAGTTCTCCGTGACAAAGACGAATCGGGTAAATACTATTTAAGGAAATAATAATAAGAAACAATGCACTCTGTCGGCAAAATGCAAAACTTTTTAAAAGTTAAAGATGGTGGTACGTAAAGTTACTTCCGGGCTTTAAAGAGTCAAGAACAATGTGTAATGACTCGGGCCAAACAACGCACGTGATCACCACCGGACGGACGGACGGACGGACGGACGGACGGACAGGATGGTTCCGCAGCAAATGCTTCACGCTACCTGCGCCTGCAGGAAGCTACAATGGCACGCCCAGTGCCCACTCACTTGTTTTCCACGGACGTCACATAATCACCAGCGCTGCTGTCTGGAGTACCAGACGTCCAAGTGCGAAGGTCACAGTTCGTTCCTCGGAAAATAAGTCTGCGAGATCAATACGTATCGATTAATATAATAGAAATTACGATCTGCATCGTTAGCAAATGCACATCAACACGCGAGGAGGTATTTTTTTTAAATTACGTCACTTCCTTAGACGATACAACAGGATACAGACGCCAAAACATCAAAGTGTGCGAAACCGGGACTTGCCTGCAGCGTCGTCACAACACTTGTTAATTTAAATCTTCGTGCCCGTAAGCATCGCTTCTACAGGTTAACTGTTGTGTCAGTGTGTACGCTGTAAACAGAGTAACAGCGAACAGCCTATTTATTATACCTTGGCAAGTAACAATATTCTAACGGCACGAAGTCAGGTCGCTCGTCCCGTTTAGGCAGGGGTATCCAACCAACAAAAGTCGAGCCACATCGAACAAACAGCTGCTGAACTACTTAATTTTCCCGCCTTTCAGAAGGTTCAATGCCGTGTTTACATCACGCCATATCACTTTTTATATTACCTTAAAATCAAGTTCGTCCTGATGACGGAGGCAGGTAACGCTTCCGAAACGTCGGTAAGTTTATACCAGACGACACGACACGGCGCAACATCCTTCAAGACAGCCCCCCAAGTCAAATACCGACTGAAGCTGTTCGAACAATTCTATGCCTAAATTATAATCTACACACTTGACATATAAACTTCACAAAAATGCTATATCTGACGTCTTCACGGGCAATGTTAGGTAACAGTTCTGCAAGTTCGCTTCCATAAAATCATTGTCTGGCACCATTTACACGCAAAGGCGTGTGTGTGTGTGTGAACAGGGAAGGCAAAACGAGAAAAAAAAAACACTTGCAGAGCCAAACTGGAAATATATCCGACAAGTGTGTCCAAAGTCCGTACACTCATACAGCGGTGAGAATGGAGAACTTCTTCTGGGTTGTTAATAGTCATAGTTCTATCATATTCCTAAAAGAAAAAAATGCTAAATCCATAAAATATATGCCCGTTCACAACATGAAATATAAACTTCCACTGGTTCAGTTCTATTACCATGTATAATGCCCATTGTTGAAGAAACACGAACTGTCGGCATTAGCGGACAGAATAAATTAATCTTTCAACAATGTTTGCTGCCGCAAAATAAATTCAGACCAGAATGGCACATGTTTCTTTGCGAGATATTTCGTATATAGCAAGGAAAACGCTAAAATACTATTTATTCAAAAACCTAAAAACTAAACCTTAAAATAAACTTTTAAAACACGTGGAAGTTTCTGCTCAAAGAAAAGAGAAAGGAGATCACAACTGGACGACACAAGAAATATATTATTTAAAAATAATAAAAAAACCGCTCCTCAACTGTCATGCTGCAGTAGATTCAAAACACGCAAACCCTATTTTGTTTAAATCAAGTCTCTGGCGAGGAATACAAATTAAACTAGTGTTGCAATGCGCTGTAAGCAAACATACGCTTATTAACGGGGAGAGGAACTTTCAGAATAAAAATATAAACGCCAAGGTCAAATAGAATGTACCAGATGCTTCAACAATCAGCAAACTCTGCTTTTTGCATTGGGGGGGGGGGGGGTTTTCGTAAAAGATTCTCAGTGTAAACAGCGATTATTTCCTTAAACAGCGTTAACCAGTTGATCTTTGTAATGGTAAAGCGTGGTGTTTTCTTCGCGGTACGGGCTGATTTCTTAAATATTATTTGGACGAGCACCGGTTTCAAAGCGTTAACTCGCATGATTTGAAACAAGTTGACACGTAAAAAATATGTTTGCAGAACATGGGTTTCTGTAGTGAAAAAGGTTCACAGAATGTTACTGATATTCAGGTAATCCCATCGCGTACTCACACGTAAATAGTACAATACAATTATTGTTTAATATTTCGTCTTATAAACAGAAAATCAGATCTGATTACAGATTCGCCTACAAATATCGTACTAAATAAATATCAGATCGGCAATAAACAGCTACCATAAAGATTAATTTTCAAACCAAATGCGAGCTGATATTAACTCTCACGACACGAAACTCGTCTACAACTTTAAATACATAAAAAAAAACATTCAGTCCGTACCGCAAAGAAAACACAACACTTCACCATTACTGAGATCAACTGATTGATCGCTGTTAAAAACACGCACACGAGTTCCAAAAATAAAAAAATAAAAAAATAATGACGTAGCACACAGAAGCTGAAAACTATTACGATTTCTTTCCAGGAATTATGGCAATCTGTGGAAAGACTGTACTCAAACTCATCAGTTCACTGATCTCTTGTGGTGACACTGATGAATGATCCGTTTCCATAACGCCAAGTAATCTGCTTAACAGCTGCTCGTCGAAGATCATGTTAGAGAAAATTAACTAATTAATAAGCACGATCCTTTAAAAAAATCGATCTTTGGTCCGGAAACACAGCGGGCTTGAATGTCCAAAATCCAAACAAATCTCCATGACTGCAGAAAACTGGTCTTCTGCGGTCGTGATATTATAACCTGCAACTACACCTGGTCGGTCTGGTTCCGGAAACCTCTGCTTCCAAGGTCGAAAACACAGAAAAGGGAAACATGTAATAAGGTTTTATTTGCAGCCTCCAGTCAAACACTTTTTATATACGGTTAATGCCAGAACGCAAAGGACGCTCCAAGTCCTCAGAAATGTTCAACATATATGGAGTTAAAACTTTTTTTTTTATTACGAAAGTTAATGACACTACACGCGAAGACCCTGCCCATGAATTATAAACTGTTAAGGAATGCAGACTGACCAACCAATAGCAGCTACAGGCCAATTTGTTTTTCCCCAGCGCGCAGGATTACGGTCAGCCATCAATTTCGGAGAGGGGGAATTTGGATAAAATCACAAAAAAAATATATTTAACAAGTAGACATTGTTATCGGTAAAAATGTGATGGTCGTAAACCCTTCAGTTTTTACTTGATTTGGTCACGTAACGCAAAAACATTTCCGGGTACAAGGGTCGATCCCCCTCACGCCTCACCGCAACCAAATACCATCTACCTTTCCTGAATGACAATTCGATTTACCCAAAGCTTAAAAAAATACATAAACTGCATTTTATTAATACGTCTTCACGTTTAATCCATCGCATTTAATTCCAAACTAGAACATTCCACTGAGTCACGCACGTAATTACAAGAAGGCGCTAGGATTTCTGAAAGGAATGTGAAAGAAAATCTTAAGGCGCGAGCATTATCAGCTACAATCAGAAGAAAAATATGATAAAATATCTATTACAAACATAAAAAAACACGTCACTACGTAAACTGGGGCGTTAAAATGTTACTAGACACCCGGAAAATTAAAATGTACACGTAACAATCTCACGCTACAAGTAACAGCAGACATTCATGGCAACAATACAAACAGGTCCACCTATTAAGTACTGTCCGGTAACAAATTTCCCCACAAACGCCAACTAAATGATGTATTTGTAGTTCTTACTACAAATCTGTCCACCCCTGAACTATGCCCATTGTCTAACGATGCATGGGTATGAACATACCCGAGAACTTATTTTCTGAACACACTGTTGCACTGTTGACCTCCTTCCATTTCACCTCTGACTTCGGTCATGCATTTTAAGTGGATCGTTTATTCTTACTCAGCTCGAAGGATTCTGACATTGTTCGTAACTTGAACACAAAGGCATTCCGTTATAAATTGTTCCAGTGAATATGACGCTTAGGATCGATTCTTTTTACATATGATAAACATTTAAAATATCGAAGAATCGGTATTAAATTTTAGGTTCAGAATTCATCAGCATATTCGTTGTAGATTTTTTTCGATACTGAATCTTGGGGGTTTCATAAAAGCTTCTCAAGAAGGTCTCTGTTCCATGTAAAGGGTTTGTATTTTTTTAATTTTATTTCTACCGTATTTTAAATCTGACGGCACAAATACTCGAATAAAATTATCGAGAGAAACAATGCCAAGTTCTATGTGTTACGTTTGATATAACTTCTGGGGCACTGCACAAACTTCCTGGTACGGAAAGGTCCATAGCGCCTGGAATACACATCATTATAAATTAAATAATCGCCACCAGAAACAAATTTTTAACTGGTTTAATTAAAAATCGTTGTCGAAGAGACGTGGACTTATGATTTCTCATACCGTAGTTACTTACAACTTACAGTCATAAGTTTCTAAAAGGTACGGGCTTGGAAAAAATACTTCTGTAAATCTGAAAGGCACAGAATTACTGCAAACAATAACTTTCAGAAGACCACATCACTGTCGCGGGTGCTCGAATAGAACACTTCTAGTACGAAGCAAGCGTAACGAATTATAAGTTACAACAAAATACATGCTTACATCTTCTACTGGCTCCGATGTCCGTCGTTGACGTTGCACACAAAACAGTGTTACGTCGTGTCCCCAACCCTTGGTTCAGAAGAATAACTGAAATCATCAACTTGTCCGTTGACCGAACTCCCGTCACTGTTTCATAGAAATTTCACCATCTGACATAATTCTTTCGTTCTTTCGCACCACACCACATACAACAGAAGCTTTTCTGCTACTTCGTCACGGAACACTACAAAATAAGAGAACAGAGAACACACAAGACTCGCAACAAACCGAACGTAACTCTTCCATTCGTATTTCAACAACACTTCACACGACTACACCAAACAGGAAACGCAACAAGACAATGTTTCGAAAGAAAACAACTGCAGTATGAACTCAACACAACAAAACAAGTATCCTATCTTCTCCTTCAACTACAAAGCTTTCATCACGTGACACAAACGGGATACCAGCACAACGTATCACCTACATCGCCAAGCACCAACACACTGTCCTCCAGCACATTACCATGCTGCACAGATTACATCAACTTAGCGGCGCCATGCAGAACCCCACAGATTACCCTAACTAACTAATGCATTTCAGCGCCTCGTAGTGCTCACCTACGGTACTTCAACATCAGACGGAGAGCAAACACAGCCATTCTGAGGCAGATGGCAGTAGCTGTCACATGAATGTTTGACCAGTGACAATGTTTACTCAGGTTATCAAATAATATCCCACTTTCTTTCTGGAACGTAAAGGTTCATCAGAATCGCCTGCCACCGGACTATATCCTGAGTAGGCTGCATTCAGTTTTCTCCATAAATTCCTGTCTCCCTGAGGTCCATTTTAATGTTAACCTCCCACCTAGGTCTAGGTCTTCCCCCTTCAGGCCTTCCAACAAATACCCTGTAATCTCATTGTAAATTTTCAACATGACCTGTCTTCCAAATATCCTCTTCAACACTCCAAAACTTATCTTCACCAACATTAACACATGCCACTTTGGTGCCATCTTCATTTTGTTGTTTCTTAATATAGTTCTAATGAGGCCCGAATTATTTATTAACTTTTAACAATTTTGTATGGAACATCTACATTTCATAACCTAGGAGAAATAGGTCTCAAATAACAAACACTATCAGGCGAAAAATGCATGGACAGACACTTCATTATGTTTTTATTTTATTAAGTTTGTGGAAAGAACACAAAAGAATGAAAGGACAGGTGTATTAAAAAATAAACATAGCTAATAAACAAGGAAAATGCTTCAGTAAATAAGAAATGTTTAATCTCACAATATGTTGAAGTACTATTAATGTACAATTAAACATTTCAGAAAGATTCCTTTTCCAAATTTTTCAAAATTCTGTATTTAATTGTTCTCGTGATATTACCATTGACATTGGGCAATGCGTCCATTTTCCGAGCGGCTGTCTGTAAAGAATAAAATCGCAAGTTGTAAGCCAATACATTCAAATACTTTTTGACGAAAGGCAGACGAAATGTAAAATGCAATTCATCATGTTTAAGAAACAATTATCTTCTGAACTGCAGCTAAAATAAAACTACAAACCTCTATCTTCTGCACAAGTTCCACCTCTCTCGAAGAAACAATCAAATTTGACACGCGAGATCCTTCATCGCTACCAACACGACCTGTGCGCCCACAACGATGAATGTAATCAGCCATGTACAGAGGAAAATCATAATTGATAACATGTTTCACCTGAAACACAAACATATAATTGATAAAAAAACAATTCAGTATCAGAATTTGTTTCAATGTATTTTATTTTATTTATGCAGCGGTCTTTTCTGGTTACACCAATACGTATGGTTCCAGCATTAAGTGTCAACGAACTAAGGCACACCTTGCACGTACAACATTCAAACTTACCCTAATAGTGTCAATGCCTCTAGAACCAATGTCCGTACAAGAAATGACATCCACATCACCCAACAGAAATGAGTTTAGTTTCCCCGTCCGAATATCAAATGGCATTTTTCCATTCAGGTTGACACATTTTACACCATTTTCATTTAGGAACATCGAAATCCAGTCACATGTCGGTGCTTTGTTGCTGCAACAAAAGACGAGTCAAATCATCGTGCCACGATTATCACACGTCGAGACGTAAATCCAAATTCTCATTACTGCATGAAGAAATTATTACTTGCATCAAAAGACTTTGAAATGTCGTGAATTTTAAGACATTCAATAATAATAATATCCAAAATAAAAAACAGGAACACAATTCCATCACTAAAGACATTCGGAGAATAAATAGGTCAAATTTTGTTGAGTTTTCTTATCGTATGAATGAAATATTATATGTATTAAAACATTTATTGAGAAATTAGAACACTGTGGACAATTACCTAAATATGATTACAGGGTGTTTCTTTACAACATCTTGCTTAACCATAGTCAGCAACTGAACGGGCTTCTGGGACCGGCCAAGCCGATAAAACTTTTGCGGAACGTGTGGTAGTATCCGATGAACTTGATTTGATGTAACTCTCAGTAATGACTCTGTCTGAAAAGAAAATTACAATACTACAGACTTAAATCCAATCTGGAAGGAATGCATTTAGTGTTTTCTTTAAGTTGGTCACTGCCTTGTGGAACCGCGACCAGGTGACATAAAGATAATATATCAACTGCAAAGTCATTTTATTCAACAGACAGCAAGCAGCCTACACGATGAAGTTACATATAATAATTTTAACGCAGGGATAGAAATTTCCGCAATAATTTTAAGATTTCTCCTTGAAATGTCTTGTTTCTTGATTTAAATTATATGAAATACAAAAAAAAGGCGCGCAAATTCTGAGCATGTTATTACACTGTACTACGTAACACTTACTTTCAGCTAATTAAAGTAACACTGAACATGATAAAATATAATAAGTACGAAATTGTGTAACCGTAATTAGCAAACCATAAACATAATTGTTTTATTAATTTCTTTCAGATGTACCTCTATAACAGAACTCAGTACATCCGGAAGACTTGTCGGTAACGTTGCACTAACCAACGTTAACTGAACGCCTGGCGGTACTGAAGTTAGTATGTTGGTCCCTTTGAATTGAAACTGCAAGAAAGACAAACAACAAGATAACAAAGTCAGTCACGCTACAACCAAAACGTAAATTACGTGTTTATTCTTCCTGTGTAATATTACAGCTCTCAGCCTGTGCGTGTTGAAAAAGATTAAGACTGAAATATGCTTACATGAAAACGCTTCAGAAAATGACACAATTTCTCGTTGAAACTATCATCAAGCAATGTGTCCGCCTCGTCCAGTACCACATGGCGAACGTTCTTCATGCTGTAGATGCCTGCAAAAGTTTAGTGTCGCTAATGAATATGTAACGATTAATTTGCTTCATTCTCTGCTTATTTACTTATGTTTCATCGAGGGTAAAGGTTACGTGGTACGCGTATTAAACTCACGGCATACAACTCTGAGGTTATGTTTGATAAGAAATTATTAATCTAAAAGTTCAGTTGACCTCTCAAAACAGAAACAAAAAATCGAAAGAAGGCAGATATTCTTTCTCAAATTTCTGTTGTATGTCACCAAGTTCAATTCCTGTTCAAACACATCCCCCCCCCCCCCCCACATCTATTCAAATAGACGTGTTTCTACCTGTGGTAGTAAGTTTACTGAGGGCTCCGAGACTCGCTACCAACAAATCAACTTGCTCGTACGATGGGTTAAGCATTTTCCGTTTTGTGTGACCACCTGTCAACACCTGCGTGTTGAACATCAATTTACTGGCAAACTTCTCAGCCACTTTCTGAAACATTTGCAGATTACAACACAGTGCATGAAAATATTACATCGGGAAATAAAAAATACCAACTAAGATTTCTAACTTGAAAAATAATAAAAGCATACCTCGATGTGATCTATATTTTATGTCCAGTACTATACTTTGTGAAGCAAGGATCTGCTTGATAATTTTAATCTGTCACCATAATCTCCCCCCAGAAGATAAAGACTGACAGACCAACATATGAAGTCATTCTAAAATCATTAATGAAACTGAACAGACAAAGAGAGCGGACAGCAGACCAAAGACATGCCCCATTCATGTTGATTACATCTCACGACATTTGTTAGACTTAAAGGGGAAGTGTGCTGTTGGCGGGAGAGGGGCGACAACATGGAAAGTTGTCGCAAGATACTGAAACGGCCATTATATTTATGAATTGAAAGTATTAATGTGAACGTACGCCTATTTGAATTGCCAATTCCCTGTTTGGTGACACAATTACACCAAGAGGGCTGTTGAATCGGTTCTCCGTTAACAGACGCTGCCAGATCAGAATCTGTTGTATCATAGGAAGAAGATATGCCAGAGTCTTGCCACATCCTGTTTCTGCAGTTAAAAGGGTATTATGCCCTTCTAGAATAGTAGGAATACCATCTTTCTGAAAATATAATATTGGAATTGTTACCGCATCTTTCTGTTTTGGAAACCACATTAGAGACAAAAAAAAAAAAATCAATATTTTTACATGCAAAAATCATTCAGATCACTCTTAACTGCATAATAATTCTGAAAATCGAGGAACACAAAAGAAGTCACAAGGTAAATATACAAATAACTTACTTCCACAGATTTCAATCACATATTTCATCCTAGCTGACATAATTATCTTTCACTGAATATTTATACTTCAAGATTTCAATCCTAATTCGCAAACATGGTGTTTAAATCTGTGAAATTTATATGGCAGATCTGTATACTCTGCACAGTGTTCAAATGAAGACACGGCTTAAATATTTCTATACTTAGCATAATAAACTAATAACCCACATATTTAATACAGCACTTTAATATTAAAATTTGTTAAATAGTTTCACTAATTCAGTAAGTTTCAACCAGATGATAATCTTTGATTAGGAAAATTGTCAGAATAAAAGCAGAAAAGAGAAGACAATTCCACTCCCGTTCCTCAGCAGAACTTCTACTGAAAGTAGCAGGCATACCTGAATGACTGTTGGCTCTGTAATTTCCTGCTCCTCCAGAACACCAATTATGTTACTATTAATGCCAGTATCGGCAAAAGTGACGCTAGTTTCAGACGAGTCAGAAATTGCTGGATTCTGAAATAAAATAATTCAATTAAGTTTGCCACCTAAACCAATGCATACACACCAAAACTTCCATTTCATGGCAAACCTTTGTTACTCCAAAGAATATTTAATTCATATTCATCTCTGCCCTCTGAGTTGTTATATCAGAGGCTATTATTGCCTCCAATCATCAAGTCAGTCACCCTGATGATGGAGGCAGTAAGCACCTCTGAAATGTTGGTCAATATGTTTCAGACTACACAGCACATCCCACAAAACAATTCATCCTCGTACTCGACAAATTGAGAACCTGAAATTTCACAACAGTATTTTCTTTCACTGCTGCACGAAACTGTCAATCGGTTTCACAAATGGAAACTCCCTGAGCTACAGTAAACTTCATGACACAGATTCTACTGATGAAAATGAGTTTCCTCCATTTCATCTTGAATAATACAAAAAGGAATTATAATTTAGAAACTTGCACCTCTTCTACTGGATAAAAGATAGGTTAGGTTAGGTCTTGTGATATTCTAACCTCAAGCGTCCCTTCCCCACTGAATGGAATCCAGTACCGTATTTGCCTCGTATGTTTTTACCATATGTAATCAGTACATGCTACATACATATGTAACTTGGACGTGGGTTGTCAGAAAATCAAAACTAAAATTGGTAATTAAGAAAAATATCACAATGGAAGATTTAATATAAAATGTGTATGCTGTTAAAGTACTTTTACTTGCCTCCTTATATTTTTGGATTGTGAAGAAATCTCCCTTTGACTTCCTATGGTGCCATCCTTTAGATGCCAATGGAATGTTTTCAAATTTTCCATAAGTAAAACCTTTATAAAGGTTATATTCTTTCCTCTTACAACTAATATGTAACACCTGTAATTAAAAATAAAACATAACACTCTAAAAATACAATCTACTAATGAAAAATGGGTTCTCCATGTCTTGAAAAATAAATACGATTAAAGATTTGAAATTGTGGTAAAATAAATATGGTTTGCTAATTTATTTTTTATTTTGGACTTCTTCCATCATTATTTGAAATGCCAGTTATAAAAACAATTTGAAAGATGGATTTCTTGAAATGTTTTATTTTTTAAAATAGTTAAAATTTCAAATGATGGATAAGTCCATAGTAAAGAGTCAGTAATCCAATACCATCAAAAAAACATATAAAGAACAACTAAAAATGATATTTTGGACAATCTTTTTAAAATTGTAAAGATAACAGGAATTATTCTGTAAAACTTCTTTTCAAAAAAGATTCATAAACACAATTAAATAAAACTGATTTTGTTCACCTTCTTTACTTGCTTTGGAGATTCTTCACTGCCTGAATGTTTCTCTTTGATAGCAGCACGTGCATTTGCTGACAGAGCCTGTTGTAATGAGTAAGCATCAAATACTTTAGTTTATTTTCATATTACATATGGCTTTATGGTGTACTTATTATTACAACAAGGAGAGACTATATCTCTAAGGAATTGCAGCTGCAAACAGGCCAATTGACCATCCCCCAGATGATACATGAGTAAATATGAAGCATCAATGAAATGATTATGGCAGGGAAAAACCGAAGGGCTTAGAGAAAAACCTATCCCGGTTCTACCAAACTAACCTGGGAGTTCTGATCAAAATCCTGATGACTTGGGGAGAGATGACTCCTGACATGTCTGCCTGCCTGAGATTATTTTATTGAGTTTTGGAATTTGTCACTAACATTGGGCTCAAATTACGAGTAATAAACACCTCTTTACGTAATTAAACCTGTCTTTAGACTAAGTAGAGAATTCCAGGATAAATCCCCTTCTCTCTTACACAATAAGACACAAAACATGCAAGAAATAAATGTGAAATGGAAGAAAAGTAATCAAGATAACTGCCTAGAAAATGCTGTGGTAAAATAACAACTGGAGCATATTTATACCTTTCACGACCAGCAAGTCGTAAGTGACAAGGAAATGGGTTCTAACTGGACATGTATCTAAAAGGGAAACGAGAATGAGGGCTGATACTGCACCTTCCTCCTTTCATTTCTGCAAATTATTTTAAAAAATGTAACATACCGGATGGAGGTGAAACTTTGCAACAGATACGATCGATGGCTGACGAAATAAAACCGATCTGCAGAGTTCACACAAGCCGAAACGTAACTGCATCCTGATAACGTATTCACTGTAACAACACTATATAATTGTATCAATGTTATGGAAACATGTTAAAGACGTCCAACCCAATTAAATAAAGCATATTCTATATTTGACGTCCATTTTGATTACTCAATAAGAAACTGCTACCTCAGCAGACACAAATAATTTCCTTCCTATACATATTAAAACCACAAGATTAACAATTTATCTGAACAAGAAACGTCTCTGTAATAAGCGAAAAATACAAAATATATGCAAAATCAACATGGTATGGACCACAAGTCACTAATTACCAACATCCCAGCAAAACATACACAACTACGTAAGTAAAGAGCCACAGTCGCGCCGTGCCATTTGTGCTACCATCTATGAAAGAGAATTGCGAGAGATTTGATGATAGCACGAGTGCAGTCGGTTAGAAGGTTAACTGCAATCTAGCCTTCAAACTTTCACACAACTTCCTCTTGCTCACAATGCATTTGAATATTTTAAAGAACCTTGTGCGACAAAATGTTTTGAATGTGGCAAAATCTAGTTACAGCTAAAATGTTACCTACTTCCACCAATAAAGCTAACACAATTTTTCTCAAAATGGAAAGAACATGGAGCTTCAGAAAGATTAATGATAATACAATTAGCCAGAGATTTATGAAAAAAAATGCATGATTTACCAAGAACGTTAGAATAATTTTCATGACTCACAAGTTCCTTGAGTAATAACAAATTATCTTGGAAATATAATGTTTAACTCTAAACACTCTCAGATCTGAAGATGGCCTACAGTCAAAAAACTTAATTTAGAAACATACACGTAAAAAACTGACAAACTGATTGAAACTTAACATAACGCATTGCACAAGTGCTTGCTGCCTGAGTCACAACCAAGATTATAGAGGCAGCAAGTTCATCTGAAATACGCAACAACCAGAAGACAGCCATCTTCATAGTTAAACAACATTCAGAAGTATTCATATCAAGATGTCCTGGCTTCAAATCCTGGAATGTAGGTTAGGTTAGGTTAGGTTAGCAGTGAATTGGGTTTTTCATGGTCTTCGTAAGTCCCTCCAGATATAGTGCACGAAAAAATATATAAAAAAATATTCTTTCTTTGCAACTCACCATAATTTCACTTCCTGAAGTGACGTGTTCTGTCCAGCTGCAGGTGATTTATCGGAACATCGTGACGTCACATATTGAAAATGCTTTTGATGAATATTCTCCCATTAATTTCCACTGCATTTCATACATGATCAGGTTAACTCAATGTTAAAAATCTCGTGTTGACAAAATTCCATACACGGTTACCACTCTGCTGAATAAAATAATCAGTTACTATTACATATCTCATTACTAATACAGGATGACGTAAAGAATGTTTATGATCGTGGCATCTTCTAATGTATTAAGACTAAAGTAAGCTTATCCTGTTTAGCCAAGGAACGATGCATTCCTGTAATTGACGATTTAAAATGACTTAATTCGCCGCAACAAATAGGTTATCAGACAGCGTTGATTTAAAACGAAATATATAATTACACAATCACTGATATATTACTATGCTTTGTTTATGCATTTTAAATATTTTTGGATGCCCTTTCAAAATGTACATTCTGTACAGTCATAGAAATAAATACTGACAAATTTTGTTAACATGAAAACAAAACAATATTTAAATTTTTTTATAAGATATTCAAACTGTTCCTATATGTTTCATTTGCTACAGTTCACTCTAAGTCTCACACCAAGTATCAAATACACTTTTGGAGTGATATTCGTCTGTGAGAATAAATCCCTTGAATTAAAATTATAGGAATAAATAATAATCATGGCACGTCCGAAACAATTTTATAAAGCTAAAATTGTCAGCATGTTTATCTGTTTGTTCGCTTATAGCTCGAAAACGAATAAACCAATTTGCACCAAACTTGTCACGCGCGGTCCTTAAATCCCAGGAACAGAATACAGCAGAGTCGAAACTCCAGAAAACGTGTCCTGACTTCGATTTCCGGCGAGGACGTTTTCTATAACTCGGAAACTAAGCACGATAGAAAAAAGATGTTAAGAATAAAGTCGTTTGTTCAGGTTACGAGATCACAGGAAATAAAATCAAAGATCTAAAACATTCAAAACTGACGTCGGTTCGAGACTCGGCCGAGATGTTAAGTTTAGACACACATTTCTATGATATTCAACGATACGTATAGAATGTACATTCCAATGGCGAGCATGGGTCAACCAACAGGCGTTTATGAATTATTACGATATAAAAATGAAAAGGTTAAAAGCCACTTAAAACGAACATATCTCGAATTACAACCAAAACTAATGTGAAATTAAGGGTTTCTCAGACAATTTTAACAAATACTTCAATTTCGGACATGCACCGTTCTTTGTTTCACCCGCTCGCCACGTTGAGGCACAGGACGTGAGCGGGTTCTGAAACAAACAAACAAACAAACAAACGTCGAATTCTTTATCCGAAGCGCTGTTAAGTTTGCACCTGACCACGGACGGCGTACGATCGAGTGTTCATTGCAGTTGTCCAAATTAACAACTCAGTGAAACTTAAAACAGAAGGCATGACAATGCCAAAATTCTCGTTTACAATCAATT
The DNA here is from genome assembly GCF_000696155.1 of Zootermopsis nevadensis. The sequence continues at coordinate 315,609 of NW_019059560.1, forward strand.
ACCGACGACTCATCGACTTCGACTGAAAACGCAAATCGCGTTAATCGGAAAATTTAATTCTGTTCCGAAAAAAGCGAGAAATACGCGCACTCCATTTATTGACGGTTTTCTTGCCTTAGAGTCCACGGATTCCAACAAACTGAGAGTCGAAACGTCGGAAACACTCCCCCAATCAACGACGCTCGTCTCACTTACCTTGATGCTTCTGGAAGGCCAACGTCGTCATCCTAATAAGACCACGGATTGGCGATCGGTGCCAAAAATCCGGACTCTGACGAATTCAAACGAAAATGTTTTATTACGCAAAAGAAGAAAAGAGTTTTCTTGTCGTGCGATTTGAACTCCGAAAGCGATTTTTATGGAACGTAAAACACTTTTATCGGTAAATTTTTGTATTTATTATTAACTCGAGAAATGCGTACTTTTTTCAGAATAACATTCGATGACGTTCTCTAACGTTGAATCTTGAAGTTCATTTCCTGGAAGAAGGGCTCAAAGACAAACGTAATATTTCACTTTATAAAATTCCTAATTTCCTTATAGATTCAGACACATTTTTCACATTGAAGTGAAAGAATGACAGAACCAAAATTACTCCTGAGTTTATTTACATTTTAAAATTTTCTGAATCTTTCTCCGTACAATGCGATTTGTTCACAGGAAGAGAATGCAAAAGTTCTTTTTGTCTGTCTCTCCTTTTCGCATTGATTTCATTGGTCGTGCCGACCGAACCTGTCAAGTTGTGCACCCTGTGATAAAAAAAA
>NW_019059560.1:324640-353277 GCF_000696155.1 Zootermopsis nevadensis
AAAAAAAACGTAGAATTGTTCCTGACAAAGTTAAATAAAGCCAATACTTAGTAGATATGGTCCATAAAATATGTTTATTGAACTTGAACAAATAAATCTATTGCAAACGATTTGGTAAATATGCGCTAACGAAACTCGGTTGTGTACGTACTTCTCTGATGTAGTGATTTATTTAAAACACCTTCTCTTGTGGTGTGGTCTGTACGTCAGTCTCCATTACATTCATTCGTGATCCCCTTTTCCACTAGGCACACAGTTTACTCCCTGAGGCCTAACGTAACACGTAGTTTTTTTATCTCTGCTTTTAAAGTAAATTTTCTCTTTCTACTACGTTCTGCCAACTTCTGTACACCTCACAGTAAAGTGCTACCATATTCCGTCATTATTCCTTTCGTAGAAAACAGACAGCAAATGACATATAATATATTGCGTCATATTGTGATTTCATTTAAATAGTATTAAAATATATTAAAAACGAAGAAATGATCAGAAAATTAAAAAATTAAAAATTAGTAATTGAATTAAGAGTTTATAACATACACCTGATGACGGCTCTATGAAAGCCGAAACATGTCGAGAATGTTCCATATGTAAATCGAGTACTCGATACGGAACAAAGGATAATATTTTAACCATTTAATTATCTTATATTACTTTATTGTGATTGACGGACAATTTTAATATATATATTTTAATAATATTTTTAAATAAAATCACAATATGACGCACCTACAATATCTTTTAAATATTTAATTTACTCTAAGTTGATATTAAACCCTTTCAAGAAAAGGGATATGTCTATAGGTTATATATGTTTTTTGAATCTGGACCACAACAACATGGCAGGGGGTACATATGAACGTACAAATAATAAAAAGTTTGTATTTGCCGGCCATGCACGAAGACAGAAACCCACATGCAGAAGAATAAAGAAGTATTAGATTTGTTGGTATTAGTGTTAGTGTTAGTCATGCAAACAGATCAGTAATTTGTACAGTTCATATGTGAAAACTGCCATAAAATAATTTGAGTGTCAAAATCTGACGTCTTAATACTTAATATACGAGACCGTCATAGTTTTTGTAGTCTATGTGAGTAAACAACCTAACGACAGACATAAGAAAGCGTCATTTAACAACACGAAAAAAGTTGGTTTGAAGTTTTTTTTAACCATAACGTAATAATTTTAATACCTGGCTATATTTTACTATACTGAGAAACGTGAAAACATTTATTTTTAATATTATAACGAAGCCAATATTTAAATAATACACTGCATGTAAACGTAAATTTATGATAAATGTCTTCTCCATTCAAAAATGCCATCTACATGTGCGTGACTATCTGGAGAAACAAGATATGCACATAAAATTGTTTTATGAAAAACCATACCCAACGTTTTCAATAAAATACTGTAACTTCCTTTTCAATATCTTTTGACTGCTCTAGCATTTTTATTTATAGGCGTTTAATAAAATACTGTAATTTCCTTTTCAGTATCTTTCGACTGCTCTAGCATTTTTATTTATAGGCCTACAGGCCTAGCGCGACCGCCCTCAAAATTTAAAAATTAACTTTTCTTCTCATGTTTGCTATTTATGCTATATGAAATTATTAATCTCGCCAACTGGATTTCCAAGACATACTGTCAACAGGCGTTCTTTACGTCTATGTTGTCTGTCCGTCTGTCAGTGGTCACACGTCAGAGACATCTATCCATGAATACATTATGATGAGATGTTATACTGCGAAGTCTTGTTGAAATTGAACGAAACTGTTTTAAATAATTATTACCAATCTGGGAAACAAGTTTTAAGTCAAAGAGATACCAGTTCAGTTATATTTGCAGGAAAGATCCAGCAAACAGTAAGAGCATATGTTTTTAATTAACCGTGATGTAACAATCTTATAAAGGAGAGCAATTCTTTGAGTATACATACAATTATCTGAGTTATGTATACATCCTGGGTATGATAAATCAAATTTTCTGTACGTATTAGTTTTGAAATGAACTCAAAATCTGTATAAGAATCATCATATATAACTGAAACACGTACCATAATTTAGAGAAATAGGATAAGATTAACAATGACTAAAATTTGGTTATGAGACACACAGCTGTTCGCCTCTTTTGTAAATAAAAAATAACAACACAATTTTAATCTCGAAAATAACATATTATGACGAAAACAGCTCTGGAAGGGGTACAGAAAACAGCAAACATCTGAAACTAGTAGAAGATGACACTCAGGCAGTTATTAAACATAACTGAAAGTAAAATCTGCTCTGGGATGCTCACAATAGACTAAATTCTGAAAAGATTATTAATATTATGATGATATTAATTATGTATTAATCTGCAATACATTTTTGTGGTTGTTTTCAAAATGCTATCCCAGAAGGACTGAGCAAACCTCAAAAATTCTGTCAGGATACCTTAAAAAATCTAAAAAGGGATTATAAACAGTATCTAGAATTTTCCACGGACAACTTAAAAAATATTAAATAATTCTAGTGATGTTCAGTTATTAAATCCCATGACATCAACAGCCATTCTGTAATTAAAGATTGCTTATATAGGCCCTATTATACACTGTAAAGTCTGCTATAGCAATTACTCACAATAAATTAGCTATTATTTCTACCAGTACTTCTAATTTGTAGTAACTAAAATTATAAATAATTCATATCATTAATAGTTATCCACTGGTCACTTATCAGATGAGCTATAGGTCCTTTAAGTCTAGTGAACTAATTTATCTTAACTTTCTCAAACTATTAATTTTATATAAATGTATTAGGCTTGCATTCGGCTAACAAATGCCTATATTAAAGTTCATAAACACTAGGCTATAATTAGATTTGTAAATTAAGTCATAACAGCTTATCACTACAGTTGGTTCTTTCTGAAACAAATTCTCTATTATTAACACACCACAATTGCTTCATAAAACATACCTGTGTTGCAGAAGCTTGCTGGAATTTTTAATATTATCCTTTGGTTAAATAATAAATTCTCAGTTGTGTATCGATGAAAACAAATAATGAATAAATAGTTAATTAGAAATGATGTTGGAAGAATGACCAGCCCTGATTAAAGAAAATTAATAAAATCACGAAAACTGTAACTAATATTTACTTTTATATTAATTATTGAAATATCTGCACCTGTGATATTGTATAACTACCAAATTCGTCGTTACTAGTAATATGAAGTGTTGTAAATACAAATAGAAGCTTTCAGTGATAAAATTATACAAGATGGCTGCAACTTTACAAAGCACTGGTTTGATTTAAGCCTACATAAATAGTATTAATTAAAAAAATTAGGGTCAGCAACTAATATAATCCTAATGTCTGATGATAAAATGTGAAAAATAAACGATTATGCACTTTACGAAGGATCTTATTCATTAACGTATGTAATTATAATTTGTATTAACTTTAATACACACGGTGGCGCCATAACACGAAACTCAGAAAATCAAAAATGGCTAGCTTTTTCGCAATGAATTATTAATTTTAATTTCCACAACCCTTGAATACGAATCATATAATTTCTGGGTAAAAACATGTTCTGTTTCACTGTAAAATATTGGCAAAAAAATATTATTATCACTTGAAAAAGTTTTTCATTTGGAATTCCATAAATATTTAATGTTTTTATCTCATTAAGATAGTATGCTAAATGTTTACGAACCTTGCAAGTACTACTCCATCTTTACGTAATGTACAGTTCAAGTAGCTACCTGACAGAAAGTAGTTCTTGGAAGTCTTTGGACTAACAAGTTAAATTAAACTAATGTTAATTAAATAATAAATATTTCAAATTCGTCAAACTAATCTAACTTACGCTATTCGACACTGTTTCATCACAAAAGGCACATATTCTAGGTACTAACTGATGCTGAAATTTGGACACGGGCAAAAATCCTTCCACACACTTCAATGCGCAATGACCCTCTAACGCAAGCGAGCTCGAAAACGAATGCCAAGTTCATTTCACCCAATAGGTGGCAGGTTTATCAACGGCGTACCAGTTGTCCAGTGGCTGATCGTAATATTATTCACTAGTCATTCAAAATCAAAACCAAAGTAAGACTTCGGAATAATAAATATTAGCAATGTGATCTCTATTTTAATGGAAGAAAATTAACTGGAAGTTTCTCAGAACAGAGCACTCATGACTTTTTTTTAAATAAAACCTCTCCGTAGAGTGGTTAATACTTTCACTTCGTACTTGTGAGGTGACGTGTTCGAAATGTTTTAAATGTTATTTAGACAAATTTTTAACAACAAAGGGTTAAATAAGTCGCTTACACCTTAAAATGTTTGTCCTGCGTTTTGAACACGAGTTATAATCATCTCGTTGACACACGCTCCTCAGGGTACATGACGAGACCCTGGTGAGACCTAAACACACTTACCAGATTGCTCCCATCTCATATTTTTATTAGATTTAACGATGCTTTATATTGTAAGACGTCAAAAGATAGTTTTATTGTGATGGGAGGAATATGTGGAAGTTTTGTGGCCTATTTTAAGAAATTGTAACTTGAAATCCGTATTTTTATTAGATAACAATGCTTTATATTGTAAGATGTCAAAAGGTAGTTTTATTGTGATGGGAGGAATATTTTAAGAAATTGTAACTTGAAATCCTCCATTGCTTATCCTCCCTTCAGCGTGTGACGTCACGTAGAAGACGGTGAAGGGGACATGCAAATGGCGTGCCTCGGCGGATGAATACAACTGCACACCGTGCATACATTCGCTGTATCAATTTTACTATAAGGAAAAAAAATATCCAGTATTTTATGTATTTCATAATTAATAAATTAAACCGTTATATTAGTTATGTTTATTAATATTTAAATTACAAGTATTAAGTGCTCGAAACGAATTAGAATTGCTGATTGCCGCGTAAGATAAAAGACGAGCTGAAAACCATTGGCCTAGGTTCGAGATTAACAGCTTCCGATGTTTTAAGTATTAATACTTCCTACACAATTACATCAAACTTTGTTTATAAATTTCTTTGAATTGTATGTTTTTATGAACTTTCTATCCCCTAAGTCTGGCTTTCAGGATTAAGTCTTCTTGAGAAGCAAACTGTTGGTCGGTTTGTCACAGAATCATTGAACATGAGAAACAAACATTTTGATACTGAAATCTGTCTAGCTGCTTCGACGCGTGGGAACTACCAACTAGCAAAGCAGAGCTTGCAAACTCAATGAGTCATGGCTTACTGTGGATTTGAGAAACACCTGGCCGTCTCATATTCGGGTGGTTAATACACCACCCTTTTCCGTGTGAATTTTAAAGGCAATGACTTCAGATAACCTTGGGTTTTTATTACATTCTCTGTCTGTTCCTTCCTCTCCTGTTTATATTTAGTTCTGTACACCATTCGTCTGTTGATCAACACGACTCATTGGTAATATAAATCTGACATCAATGCAGACCTATCGACCTGAAGAATTAAAAAAAAAAACTTTACATTTGTTATTAGGTCCTGCTGTTATCAAGAAAAACGTCATGTATCAGGATTAATATACGAGACATGGGTAATTTTTTGATGGTTCAATATACAAAAAAATAATTTAATTGGGTTTTCTCCGAACTTTATCATAGACCAATTTTCATACGATGTAGACTTGTGTATATGCTATGTAACCCGATGACGTGTTTTGTTCATGGAAAATGTTATTTGGCTGTCAAATAAGTTTTTTTTTATCAATATATGATTTTTCTTACGTGCCCTTCATACTAAATCCTAGGGTCAATGGGACGCGATTATATCAACCCATTCACCTGCATAAAGTTGTCACAAGTATTTTGAGCTATTCATCGCACGTAGACTGCCAATAGATCCAGTAAACATCATAATACGAGACTCCTTCGCTGTCAGAAGTTCTCACGCAACAAGGCAACAGGGCAAGGTGTCCGCTGACAGTCGTCCAGATGATCAAAGGCCTCGCTCTCAACCTTATTAAGAAATAACAGTTAATGCTCCTTCTGGAACATACGGGCTATGCAACATCTAAGCGTTCTTTAACTTTTCTGACCCGGGTTGATTTGGTTGAATCGAAGTCATAAGCAAGCCTTTGTGAAATGGGTAATATAACTTCTCGTTTCGTGAATGTACAGAATGTTCTGATCCAGTGAATAATTACCAATAGCTCTTGTAAGATTCCATACCGTGTAGACTGAAAACAGCAAAATGACATAAAACATAGCATGATCTATGTAATAAGTCTCATATATCATCAGCCCGTCTCTGACACCCTACATCTCTGGGATAAATATTATATGTTTTAAAGAAAACAATGATTTGAGAAGTATTTTCCTAAATTTCTAGGGGTTAAATTTATTGATTAGCTGAGAGGCCATTAATTTGTCAATAAGAACTCAGTTTCGTATAGTTAGTTTTTTCGATTATACTGTAGACATGTTTTTCGAAGACATTTATGTAGTCAAAATAAAATCTTTTTTTAAACTTTATTAAAGTGTGATGCTTTTACGTTTATAGGCCGTCAGACTCGAATTTAATTAATAACAAATATACATTCTTCATTTTTCATGTGGACTCTTATTTAATGATCAGATTTGTGCTTTGAAAGTTGATTCATTGAGCATTGAGCAGCCGCGGAGGGATACAAAAATGTCGTGTGGCAAAGAGCTTGCCCGGGGCTCGCTTTGCCTTTCCCGCTCTGTGACGTCACGTAGATCCATTTGCGTAATAGCGGATTGTAAACTTTGAATTGGCTAGTAAGATTAAACTACCTTCGACATTGACTCACTACATAAATTGTTTTTATAACAAAATGAAGTCCTGATAGATATATTTTATAATTATTTTGTTGCACAAAGTGGTTTATTGTTAGTTTATCCTTGAATATTCCCATGTCTAAGCATTAGATTAAGAAGGCGAATAGGGGACGTGGAGGAAAACCTCTGTAGAGAAACGTTGAGGTGAGTGGTCAGAATAGGACTCCGATCGGTTTGTTGCCAGTGAAATTTCCATTTGTTTACTAAATTATTCTACGACGTTCTAATTCCTGGTCTAGTCATTTGTCAGTTTTACTGATTATATGGCATCGAATGGCAATATAATTGTAGATTATGTATTTTAAATAATATTTAATGTTTGCCGATTGCTTCAAATCACTATATCTGTATTAGAATCGAGGGACTGAGAAAAATGGCAGCCAAGGTCAGAGATATTCTGTCCACGCACTGACCTCCTCAACTTTACGTGCGGTGAGGACATGCCCCCTCTCCCAAGATCGTCACTTTGACTTACCACGTAAGAATTTCAGTCTTGTCAACAACAAAGACACACCCATTTTGTGCCACAGGGGGTCTCTGGTTTAAATCTCAACCCAGAGGCCCGCCAACCTGACAATGTTGTTTCATTTTTTCCTCAGTTACTCCTGGAAGATGTTTAAATAATGTTTTAAATAGTCCACGGCCACTTCCACATATTTTTACATTTCCCAGTTACCATTAATAATAATAACACTCTACATAACATAATATAAGCAGTTTCAAAAGAGGAATCAGAAGTGAGACGAAGACAAGCTGCTAGTTGTTGATTTTCAGAACTAGATAGTTGCGTCATGTCATTAAAAAGCTTGGAGACTGGGCAGTAAGCCCACACATTATGAAGGAAATTATTAAAATGCATGTTCAGGAATTAGTTTGTCTAATAAGCTTCGTTAGAAAGCCCTCTGGAACTAAGCAGATGGAGTTCACGCGGGTGTGTTTACCTTTCTTATCCCTGCCCCATTCTTATCCTTATTTTATTCCAGATCGTGGTAGACAGATGATAGCAAAATATTATATAGAATTTCAGCTTTATAAAATGAATAATAAAGTCTCAAGAAACTTTAAAATTGTTTTCTAAAATTTCTGTTCTTCACTCAGATTGGGACTACACGAACCAGACAGTACTTATGTTACAACTGTATACTCATTAATTTTTAAAATACGGAACAAATTAGACTTCTCCGGAATTTAGGGACGCTTGTATTAGTTACATAGATTAAGTTCCATCTTTGTATGTCGTGTGTAAAATGTTTTTATTATCAGCCACTGGACACCAAGGGCACTGGATGACGGTGACATCTTCCGGATGAAATTAACTTATAGTAGCAAGTTTTGCGCCAACCGCCATAGTGAGTCGCTGCTCGTCGGTGGTTGAGGGTGTCTATTGTCTCTGTGCGTGTAATTTGCAGGATTGCGTATAGGAAGGTGTGCCTCAAGAACATTCTTTTCTTAAATTGCATTAATTAGGCGTCTTACAAATATTCGTGACTTTTAATTAATTTAAATCAAATGTAGCGAAGTTTTACCGTAACTACTTTGTTGCTCTTTGCAGTAGCAAGTCTTAAACCGCATAACCGCGAATTCATCCACGTTAAAAAAAATAGTTCTGTAGTTTATAGGCATTTTGGTATTATTTTTATGAATATTTTTTAGGTACATTATTATAAAATAAATTTATTCAGAAGTTCTTGGTATTTTTCGAAAATTTTACATTCGTACAATATATTGTTGGTGGACATGAAGTTTATAATTAATATTTAGGAGTTACGTAAAGTGATTAGAATTTCCTAGCCATTTTGGTTTCCGTTGTAATATATTGTGGCGCCAAAGTGAATATTAAGATTAACCTGAGCTATATTATACATTATTAATCAATCGAATTGTTTTGAAAAGTTTACAGTTGTTTTACAAATTTTATCATCTGTCGCTGTGATTAAAGGTGTTGTTGATCGTGTAGGATTTACTGCATAATTCATAGCATTTATATAGTCCACTAATTTAATGTCTTCGTTGTAAAATTGTAGCCATGTTTCATCATATTTTAGCAATGATATTAAGATATTTCGTAGTAACAATAACAACATTTTTGGAAAATTTGTTGCATTCCCCTAACATTGCAGGTTTTTATTTAGAAGCTACTAGACCTGATGCCTTCTGAAATTAAAAGTTTAATGTTATCACAAAGGAAATGTGGAATTTTTAAAAGTGAAATTGTTTTAAAATTAACTGGCCATCATAGTAAGTTGTTATAATCCTGAATATTAATACAGACAAAGGTATTTGTTATCTTATATTAAGTCTGCATACATAGAATCGTTTAGATTGTTTAATGTTTTACGACTTTACATTGATCAACTACAGCATTGTACGTATTGTTTTAAGTGTATTTTTAGATTTCCAAGCTATCTTTGTGAAGAATTATCGTGGATTTCCTCAGTCCTCCTGGGTTATCCTCCAAATTTTTATTATTCTTCTCAAAAGACAGAATTTTGTGGGTATTCCATCAATATTACTTAAGTGTTATCTTATTTCATATCTATATGTGAAATGTTTTGTGCCCTCATGTCAAGGGTCCTGCTTTCAACGTGTTCTTTACACTTTATCCTACAGTGTTTTGTGGAGAGTTAATGCTAAGAATAGTGGACCAAATTCTGTCTTGAAAATGGTGCAGTTTGGGTTAAGATAGGAGTCATTGCATCATTTAATCATAAGAGTCATCTTCTTTTAGGTTGAGACATTAAGTGACTTGACTACCGACAGATGAATAAACACGATAATACAGAAGTAAAGAACGCCTACGTTTGTTTATAGTTTGTGCTGAAAATACTGTTGGAAAATTTTTATCATTATTTAGCGCGTAGTAAGTGTTGAAAGAATGTTGAAGTTTTAACAGAAAATAAGTTTGCGAGGAATGTACAGTTGTACCAACAGTTTAAGTAAAATATTGCCTTTATTACAGAAGTAGTAATGGGCTATTTCAAATGTTCTCATACCTGTAATTTAACCTGTACGTAATTAACAACATAATTTTAATATTTAAAAAAACCATTTAACTGCGTGAGATATTTGTTTCATCAATTTGACGTTAGGTTGTATCCACATAATGATAATAACAAAGATATCACGTACATTAAACATTAAAGTGACGTCATATTTTGATTTAAAAACAATTTTATGGCGGTTTCCACACATGAACTGTACAAAGTAACCTTCTATCTGCATGACTAACTCACTTACAAAGCCAACACCTCTTTCTTATTGTAGTTGTGAATTTTCTTCTATATGCATGGCCGGCAAATACTAACATTTTCGATTTGTACGTTCATGTGTACCCACTGCCATCTGTTTGCCTGAATTTATAAAAATAAAAACTTTGAATTACGTTTCTTAAAATGACTTCATAACAAACTTCAAGAGCATTTTTGTAATTACGTTTTTTGATTTTCTACGTGGGTACATAACTTGAATTTCAAATACGCAAGGCTCCATTGAATAGTGATTTTCAGACTGAAATTATATATTGTGTTTCTTAGAAAGAAATAAAATTTGCTTTTAACATGTGTCGACGTTTCGGAAATATAATTATATCAGGCTAGCACAAGAAATTAAGCAGTTAGTATATTATGATACTGTTTGATTTATACAGAATTATTTTTTCCTAACCTGTTTGCGTAACATATGGATAATATAACATTATCTAACCAAGTCTGTAGAGCGGTTTATTGCATATGAAGAAATAGGGCATTAATATATTCTATTTCTGCTTGAAACTTTTCTCTAATTGACTAATATTTATGCAAATAAACATGAAAATTTATTTAATATTTTAACAGGTAGAAATGACTGACAAAAAAGGACCAAATGTAGACTCCTACTTAAATTTAAAATTAATAATAATATTAACGGAAGAAACAAATGCTGTTATGTGTGACGGACAGATAGACAAAACCTTCCATATAAGGTGTTCTGATATCCTGAGTCTTCTCGTCTGTTTCTTCACCAAGAATTACCAAGGCGATGTTTAATCAAATGCTGAATAAGTCTGTAGCTTAAGTGTGTGTTCTGTTGCAGTGAAATTTCTTAGAGATTTCATCAGTAAGAATTAGGCCTTCTAGTATAAGTCATCAACTTATGAAAACAACTTCTATAATATACGTTTCTGTTACCCTGGATTATTGCTTCATTAAAAATTCAGAATAAATAATCATATACCGAAGAGGGCTTCAGTACAAAGTGTTTTTGTTATACCGAAGTTCCTTGAATTTCTTCATAAAACAATTACCGATGATGTGCCGAGGTTAAGATGTCTGCACTAATGTGCTTAAAATAGAATATTTTGCCAGAGTTAGGATGTCTGCATTAGTGTGCAGAGGATAGGATGTGTGGACTCGTGTTCCGAAGGTAGGGTGTGAGCTCTGATGAGCCTAGCAAATTAAAAAAAAAAGATTACAAGATGGCTGCTTGTGTATGTAGAGTGCGCAGATTTTTAAAAATATAAATTAAGTATTAGGGCAACATATTTTGGCCTGTTTTGATACTTTATGTTACAGAATAACGAAGTTGGATGTTGAACTAAAATAGTAAGTTCCAAAACTTTTGAACTAATTTTGGCTACGGCTGTACATTGCAAAAGGCCCACAATATATGTTTATTGAAAATTAAATTATTGTAAATTAGCTCTGTGGCAAGGGGGTTTGTAACACGTGGTTCGCGAGTGGTTTTCTTTTCGCGTAATTTCAATCTTGTGTTGACGAGAGTGAATCCAACTCGTATAAAGTGTTGTGCTGTGATGTTCGTGTGCGCGCGTGAGCCAGTGTTGTGTTGTGTCCTTGGACTCTGTCAACGGCTGCAACGTTCCATCCGACGCAGACTTCGAACCAGGGACCAAGGCGGACGGAGCAACGCGCCAACAGTAAAGTTAAAACCAAAACCAGTGTCGGCCGAACCCCTAGAGGTTGAGGACCCATCCGCTGGAGGATGGGCTGGGTGCTCGCGGCAAATCTTGTACGCCACAGCATCGGTACGGTCTTATCAGAGTAGCCAGGCCCCAGGTTGCCAACGATAACCACGTCGGTCCGTGCCAGGCAACTTGTATTTGACGCGGCGCCCGCAACGACCAAGGGCATGTTAGGTTAAGGTCAAGTTGGCAACCCTGTGCATTAATATACATTTTTTTTATAGTTTGTAAGAGTCCTCCCTGCCCTCCCCGATAGGTGCCCAAGTTAGGTTAGTTTTGTGTCCATGGCAATGGACGGTCACTTAGGAGGGTTTGATATTTCTGTGTGTTTTTTTTTATCACAGGGTGCACAACTTGACAGGTTCGGTCGGCACGACCAATGAAATCAATGCGAAAAGGAGAGACAGACAAAAAGAACTTTTGCATTCTCTTCCTGTGAACAAATCGCATTGTACGGAGAAAGATTCAGAAAATTTTAAAATGTAAATAAACTCAGGAGTAATTTTGGTTCTGTCATTCTTTCACTTCAATGTGAAAAATGTGTCTGAATCTATAAGGAAATTAGGAATTTTATAAAGTGAAATATTACGTTTGTCTTTGAGCCCTTCTTCCAGGAAATGAACTTCAAGATTCAACGTTAGAGAACGTCATCGAATGTTATTCTGAAAAAAGTACGCATTTCTCGAGTTAATAATAAATACAAAAATTTACCGATAAAAGTGTTTTACGTTCCATAAAAATCGCTTTCGGAGTTCAAATCGCACGACAAGAAAACTCTTTTCTTCTTTTGCGTAATAAAACATTTTCGTTTGAATACGTCGGAGTCCGGATTTTTGGCACCGATCGCCAATCCGTGGTCTTATTAGGATGACGACGTTGGCCTTCCAGAAGCATCAAGGTAAGTGAGTTGATTGGGGGAGTGTTTCCGACGTTTCGACTCTCAGTTTGTTGGAATCCGTGGACTCTAAGACAAGAAAACCGCCAATGAATGGAGTGCGCGTATTTCTCGCTTTATTTCGGAACAGAATGAAATTTTCCGATTAACCCGAGTTGCGTTTTCAGTCGAAGTCGATGAGTCATCGGTAATTGATTGTAAACGAGAATTTTGGCATTGTCATGCCTTCTGTTTTAAGTTCCACGGAGTTGTTAATTTGGACAACTGCAATGAACACTCGGTCGTACGCCGTCCGTGGTCAGGTGCAAACTTAACAGCGCTTCGGATAAAGAATTCGACGCCACATTACAATTCAGATTTGAGCAACAGAAGAGAGATCACGAAGACCACAGTCAAGATGATAGCACAGGTAAGTTCCTCGTATTTATTCTCTTAATCATTTGAAATTTGTGTTTGTGGCTGTTCTTATAGAAGTTTGTTTGTTTGTTTGTTTGTTTCAGAACCCGCTCACGTCCTGTGCCTCAACGTGGCGAGCGGGTGAAACAAAGAACGGTGCATGTCCGAAATTGAAGTATTTGTTAAAATTGTCTGAGAAACCCTTAATTTCACATTAGTTTTGGTTGTAATTCGAGATATGTTCGTTTTCAGTTTTATATCGTAATAATTTATAAACGCCTGTTGGTTGACCCGTGCTCGCCATTGGAATGTACATTCTATACGTATCGTTGAATATCATAGAAATGTTTGTGCACCGTCTTTAATTTTAGATTGGGTTGTGCTGAATTCCAGACGCAACATATTTCAGTGAAAATGCCATACAATTCTTTAAATCACTTTTGTCTGGTCATATATTTCTGTTGGTAAATTTAGTAATTTAAAATTATCAATTACGGGTATGCATCGTTCTTTGGCTAAACAGGATGAACTTGCAGAAATGGAGATTTAAAAAAAAGTCCCGGTAATCTAATGATTTTTTCACAGCCTTCCTTGATAATACAGTACCCAAAAGTTTGAGATCTTTTTTGTTATAAATCTCAATTTCATTGTAAGTCAGTAACAAAATGTCAGTGTGAAGAAGTATGTTACAATTTCCCCTTCTCTTTCAGCAATTATAACAAGTCATGTCGTGTGATATGTTATACTAATTATATTATATTATATCGTCTCTCCAATAATAGACGCTCAGAATTTCGCAATTTTCAGTATACTTAAAAGCAGTATAGAAACTGAACTTTAACAAAAGTCGAAACTTGTCGTCGTGTAAAGTGTTGGATCATACTGATAAGCACACATTTTGAATATGCGTTTTACGGGTTAAACATTGTTTCTAACATAAAAAGTAATCTTATTTTACGTTTGTGATAGCCGTCGTCGTTCCATTTGGCTTGGCAACTTACGACGCCTTTATAAATGAGTGGAATGACTTAGGTAACTTAGTTGAATGGTTCCAAGATGTCACTGAAATCGTGTGAATTCCACTGTTAAAGTTTGCACGGCGGCGTAAACCCCAGTCCAGTCTAATCCAATCTGCTTTGACAGGTTGGTAAGTAAGTTATTTGTAGTTATGTGAAATGAGGATCTATGAATTTGGGCGTATTTAACAGGGTAAATTACAACGTGAAGGTAAAGTGTACTTGTCACTAAGGTAGTTTAAGTGTGAATGTTTATTAACCATGACTATAGCTCAGGTTTTATTTCATTAATATTTGTGAAAAGTAAGTGCCATAGTGTTTTATAAACTGATTTGAAGTTCAGAATTTTGGATGTTTAGCCCTAAATGTAAGAGGAGTTTTGAATTTTGAGGTTTAATTCATGTTGAAATAATCAGTGTAAGTGTGAACACTAATGTCACATTTGTTTTACTAGTTTGTCAGAAAAATTAGAATGAGACTTCGTCCAGCTCTGTAGGCATGATGGTAGATTTCTTCTCCCCTGACTCTAATCAGGGCGTTTTTGTAATATAATGGGAGACTGTTACATGCAAAGAAAAAGACCAACACCTATTTGAAAGCTTGTACCCTATGCCTCCTAACTTGTTACTGTGGCAGTAACTGTTACTCCCAGGTTAGAATTTGCAGATTCACAGATTTTGACCATGTCGTCATCAAAATTGCTGTGTTGCAGGGTGTGAGAGTGGAAGGAGGCAAGAAATAACCTAGCATGTATGCGCTGACCAGTGCTACCACCTTTCTTAAACAGTTTAGGTTGCATTTGCATTGGTGACAATAAAAATAATTTCTTTACCCTCAAATCCAGGAGAATCTTAAGTTGCAGGGCCAGCAGGGATAAGGAAGGTTTCCATAGTGAATAAGAAAACATTGTTAATAGTGTCTTACAAGAGATTGTGAAAATGCTCAGATTATACTATGAGGGGTTGTGACAAAGTGACGGATGAAGAGAAACGAGGAATGATTTAATGCCTCTAAATGCACATTTCAAATAATTCATGAAGATATTTTATATATTCTGGTACAGAATACACTTTTCAAGCTTGTTGATAATAATTTGTCAATATCTGGGTGTAAGAGATCAGTAGAATGTTGTCATTTGGAATGTTGCATGTACTGTGGCAATCATAGTGCCCATTTGATGATGTTCTGCAGGATTCTGAGAGTGGTGGTATGTACTCAGAGTGGGCATCATTAACATCACTGATCCAGAATGGGAATGAAGACAGTCAGAGTGTGTTGGGGAAGTTCCCTATCGCAGCTGGGAAGGAGGTTGCCATGGCAGTGGTCAAACAGCTGGCTTCCAATCTGGGTTTTGCACAGGCAGCTGAGCCCAGCCCCCTTACAACCGATCGGGAAGTTCAGTGGTGCATGGAGGCAAGTAGAAAATGCGTTGATTTACGGAGGCGCGGCGAAGCGACGGAAGATCAGGAAAGAATTGGCATGATTTTTGAGCTTTATAATTTTTAGGCTCCTGCTGATTCCTCTAATTTTGGTCCAGATATTCTCCATGGCACACCACACCCTGTTCTCAGAAATCTTCAACGTGTGGTGAAAGACCAAGTTTCACGCCCTTAAAAAAGAACATATAAAATTATAGTTTTATTTTAATGCTTATATTTTCATATAGTAAAAAGGCAAGATTCTGAACCAGTCTCCATTATTTTTGTGGTCCTGTAGGTAATTTGTTTTGGGATGAGCCTTCCGCTGAGTGAACATGACACAATAAGGGATTGCGTTCATGTGTACTGTGCGTGGTTATCAGCTCTTCATCCCGTCCCCAAGGTCAGTGTTCCAAGGCCCATCTGTGAGGACCCCAACTTGTATGCCAGGAAGATGATCTGTCATTTCCATAATCTCTTTGTTCCGCGTAAGGGAGAAGGTAAGCTTGTTACAGATCCGTAACTTATCGACTGGTTCGGCTGTACAGACATGCTATACATTGATTTGTAAATGATGCATGATATTTCATTTCATTCTTAATCAAATTACTTTACAGATGTATTAATTTTCTTGTATAAACAGTGGCCTGACTCAATTCTGTTGTTGTTGTTTTTTTCTAGTGTGGTCATTCCCTTACTTGGATCTAGGTAATGACGAAGTGTATAATCTTCTAGCTTTTTGTAAATTTTACGTATTCTTGTTAAGACAGTTACAGCTGAGAATGGAAGAATATGAAAATGTGTTCAGATGAAAACCATCTAAAAATGAATACTAAACGTAATGAGAAAAGGATTTTAATTGGTTAACCATCTTTACACAACAATTTTTACGGCACAAAATAAAATAAATGATATGCCAAAGGGCATAAATTTCTTGCAAAATTGTTGTCTGAAGATGGTTAATTAAAAATACAATCTGATAGAACGAGAACATTTGTTGTTCAACTCAGGTGACTTGCAAAGACTGCCATTTGTAGTTGTCTAACTTCATGTTTACCACTTCACTGAGTTAAATAATGAATTATGAATTAGACAAAAAAAATTTGTGAAAGTATTCTGTCGTCTCTGGAGTGAGTAGGTAAATTCATGTTTCGACTACGAATGTACCACAGAAAGAGGTGTTGAGCGGTAAGTTGTGATGATGCCCATTTTTTGAAGGTTAAATACAGTGAACCCTATGATAGGTGCAGACACAATAAACCGGCAGGCAGTCCTTTGTCATCGGGTTTTGCGGACTCTTCAGCACTTGGCCCAGGGTTCCAACAGCCTGACAAGAGAAACATGGGAGGCATTGCTACTGTTCTTGCTTGCCATCAACGACACGCTCCTCGCACCGCCTACAGTGAAAGGTAATCTCATTGTAGTGTCACAGCGTGTGTTTCTCTGCCTATGTATTTTAATTATTTAATACTGAAAGTGTTGCATACAACTTCATAAATCCTGTCATTACGTCCATTTTCAGATGATGTTGGTGATCAGCTGTGTGAGCGTGTGCTTAGTGTGCTGTTTGAGGTGTGGTTGTTGGCATGTGCTCGGTGTTTTCCTTCACCACCTCTCTGGAAGACCTTCAGGGAAACGTGCATGAACTGGCGGCACCGAGTTGCCCTCATAGAGCAGTGGAATCGTGTTAATTTAGCACTTACTGCCCGGCTTCTTGAGTTTATGTATGGACCTTCCTTCCCTGAGTTAAAAATATGTGAGTTCGTACAGGAAATTTTTCTTTCTGTATTTACTTTCATAAGTGCTAAGTTATGTGGATGAATTTTCCTTTGTGGTAAAAATAAGCGTCATTATTTTCATTTTCAATTTCAAGTGCCTCAGAGCCTGAAGAATGAGATTAGACGCTTATATTTGTTATTCTTTTAATGTTGTCAAAGCAGCACTTAAGTAGTTTGACCTGTGAATTTGGTTTAATATCCAGCGAATTATTGAGGATCTGTGATGGGTGAAACTGCTCTGGGTTAGAGATTCACGGGTCTGTATCTCTTTGTGTTCGCCCGTATTCCTTCAGTATTTCTGTGCGCCGATTGCTATCAGTATTGATTCACGTGCCGTGTGAGGATGTTAACCGACGCAGAATGTGATTTGACTTACAGGTGAAGAGGATGCGCAGCTGATACCAGCTTTAATGACTAATGATTGCATTGCCCAGAGCTGGTTCCGGTTTCTCCATTGCTTGGGCAATCCTGCAAACCTGTGCAGACCAGCTATGATCTCACAGACTCAGAAATTTCTCCAGTTTGCTATAACAAGTGAGAATGTTATTGACCCTTGTCAGCATCCTTGTCTTGCTTCTCTGCCGCTTATCTTCCTCAAAGCCGTTAAGGGCATTGCGGGACAAGTGGATGCATTCTTAGGTAAGGTATAAATCTGTATAAAATATTGTTTGTTTTCAATTTGAATGCTGTTTAGTTCATGGTAGTAAGTGCTTTGTTAGTCGCAGTGAAATAAAGTATTTAATAACTGAGGTGAGTAGGATGAATTTTATGGTACTTGTGGGTTATCGGGACACAAAACGGGGGAGTCAAATATAATAATTTGTCATTTATTGAAATAAAATATGATAACTTTCAAGTATATATCATTTATCCACACATTAACCTAACCTAACCTAACTTAAGCTAACATAACCTAACCTAACCTTACCTAACCTAACCTAACCTTTTTTAAAGCGATGTGCCCAATAACCCACAAGTACCAATTATATTTAGTAAACTTTGAACTTGTTTCCTTTTTTTTTACCTCGGAAAGTCAGCGCTTATGTTCTTTTGTTTGTCTCTTAAGTAAACAATGCCACTTGTTGGTTAAGTGAGTGTAGCAGTTATTGGACCCAGAGGTCTGGAGAGGTTTGTCAGACATGCTGTAATATACAAAAGGTGAACTTAACATGAAATTCTGTCTTTAAAGTCTTACAAAATTTACTCCAGTGACCGGTAAATATGTGTTCATCGAATATAAAATCTGGGAATTAATTCCCAGTTTATGCAATAAAAGTTGCTGGTATTACTTTCACAGAATATAACGTACCTGAATGAGGTGAGAAACGCATTCCATATTTTTGTCGAGAAACCAGGGAAGAGATCACTCGGAAGACCTAGGCATAGATAAGAGGACAGTATTAAGTAGATCTTAAGAAAATTTGATGGGAGGTTGTGGACTGGATTAAAGTGTCTTAGGATCAGCACCATCGGTATGTTCTCATGAACAATGTGATGAACCATTGAAGGCAGGGAAATTTTTGGTTAACTGAGTGACTCAGCTTCTCATGAAGGACATCATTACAAGGAATTAATTAAGATGAACTGAAGTAGAAAACATTATATGTGCACAGTTATTTCTTGGTTTAGCATTTTGAGTTTGAGGTAACTAAATTTTAATAAAATGTGTGGTATTTAAAACATGTCAGAAATCAGAAAACTTGAGTGTCTTTAAAGAACAACACCTATGTGTAAAATATTGACACTTAAGTTAAGAAAGTGTCCAGACACGCAATCACCGAAGCTGTGAGAGGAATATTCATGTACAGCGCACTCTGTAACTTGCTCCAGGGAAAGTATGCATGCATGCTAATGCACATGCTCATACACGTGCTCAGATTGCTTTTATCTGAGTGCATTCAGTTCTCCACATGTTGTGCTTTATGGTAGAGCTACTGTATCATTCAAAGAAAGGATGGGTATAAAAATATAAGCAATTTTTAGACTTGTTAAGAAAATAACTTTAATAATGAAAAACTAAGTTTAAATCTGTAGAAGCTAGATCAGTTATGTGTTGCTGTAAATAATTTGAGAAACAATTAATTTCAGTTACATTTTACGGATTTTGTAAAACAATTCAGACCAGCTTTTCTAATACTGTGTCTTGACTTATCTTAAACCTAAATGATATCTTGACTTGCTTTAAGGTTGCTCTACTTTCCCATGAACACGTTTGCTTTGATTTGCACAAAGTGAGTTTGCTACTGTCGGGAGTCAGGTTTCAATTTGTAGTCGCGTACGTGTTTCTGTTTCACAGTGAAATGTAAGTAGAAAACTGTGTGCGTGTTGTGAACTTCTGTTATTGAATGGTGATTGTATGAAACTGATCAGACAGTACACACGGAAAAATTCTAAAGGTTTATAGTTTGTGTGTTCAGTATGAGTCAGGGTCTCTGGTAGGTGGCACACCAAACACCAAAGTTTAGTGCTACATAATATCATATAACTGTTAGCCAGTTAGTAAATTAAGTCGGTAAGTTCATTTAGTCACCCATTAATTATGTGGTGGGTTTTTTGTCAAGTCAGAATTTTATCCATTCTTTAATTAACATATTTTGCTGCTTAGAAACACAGCGTTTAAAAGAAATATTTTATCGTCATTACTTGGATTAAGAAGAAGATTGCTGTCTTCTGGGTTGTTACGCCATGTTGTATGGTAGATGTCCACCAACGTTTCAGAGGTCATTCTGCCTCTGTCGTCGTCCTGACATCTACCATACTACACGGCGTAACAACCCAGAAGACAGCAGTCTTCATACCCACCGCTGTGAAAACCTCAAGTCCTACGTGGTTTAAGAAAATAAACTTGTTTGTACATGTGATGCGTTGTGTGGAATCTCTGTTCAGTTAACTTTTGCCACTCGTACATTATCCTTGTGACTGTGTGTACATATCGTGTGCTTTGTGGTGGTGGGCTTGTTCATGATGTTGTGATTACAGGCATTGCTCAACCTTACTTATGGGACGAGGGTTGTAGTTCATCAGACCGGGACAAGAGGGAGAGTGGCATTTCTTCCCACCCCACCTCTGTCACCCATTCCCCCACTCCTCCGCCCCAGCGCCGTCTCGCCAAGAGCTTTAGCGTAGCCCCTTCAGCAGTCACCAAGGGTAACTATGGCTTTCGTTTGCTGGCTTCATTACAGCTTTTACCTTGTTCTGCATCCTTTGGTCTTTTGTATTGCATCTTTAAGTTACTTTTGTGTATAATTCCAGACTGCACTCTTTCTTTTCAGTACCTTATTTTGTATGAAGGTGACATGTATTGCTTTCAGTCAAGTTTCCTCGTACATAGTAATAATCAAGATTTTAACTGTAGTGGAATAATTCTTAAGTTTTAAATGAAGCTTCTCTGTAAAAACTATGTTGTTTCTTAGTATGTCATTCAACAACTGGCATAAATATGTTTGTAAATCATTATATATTGTCTCAAGCATCATATTGATTCAGGCACCTGAACTTTGAACTTGTATTGAGTGGAATAAATGTGTGAATTATTAATTGTATAGAGGTGATTGACTGGAAAGTTGTGCCTTAAATTTTCGTGGTTTGTGTAGGTATTCCAAAAGCTTCATTGATTGGTCTGACTAGTAGCCGAACTACATCATCCTCTGCTGTGTTAAGTGGACATACAGCATCCACCCCAAACTCTGGTCCTTCATCTGCTTCAAGCCTTAGCTGTAAGTATATCGTGTGTATGTGAAGTTTTCTTGCGCTTTGTGATTCAACTATAGTGAAGTGTACTGATGAGTATGACCTTGTTTATATGAATGTGTGTTGCAGCTGTGGTGTCTCTAGGTGGAGACTCACGTCAACCTCTGGCTCCAGCCCGCCCAAAGTGTAACAGTATTCTTCACATGTTTGGGGAATGGTTGTTTGAGGCTGCTCATATTGGCTGTGAAGCAGTGTATCATGGAAAAGGTCTGTCACAAAGAAGTTTGTTCAAACTTCTTGGTTTTAACTCCCTTAATTGCCGTGGGACGCCCGTGCCATTGACGAAAAGTTGTCGTGTTGTGTTGCACCTGCAGTATAGTAGCAGCACATTGTTTTTTCAAGTGACCATGACAGCCTCTGTTTGTATTAATTCACTGTTTCTGATCTGAAAAGTACTGTACTGTTTTGGAGATCACAGAGATCCACCCAGAGATTCTTTTTTTCTCCGCAGCCCAATGCTTAACACTAATGACAACTGCTAACACATTATAGACTATTTATGTTTTTTGTTATTAAATACTAACTTGTTTACGCTGCTTTTGAATACTGACTAATGCTGAAAAGCATTAATATTATAGATTTAGTTGTAAATATTGTCATCTAGAAAATTTTGTAATGGTTAAGGGGCCAGTCACCATGTAACAACCTCCTCTTCTCACTTATTTTGCAGGAAGCGAAGCAAATACAAACAAGCGACCTAGTTCGCTGCTCCTGGATAATCGTAAGGGCAGCCTATCTTTGTCGCAGCCCGGCTCGCTTAGTGATGACGCCGACATCCCACCTGCTATCACCATCGACAAGTACGAAGCAGGGCAAGCTGAGGCCCTTGGAGCACTCTGTCGCATCTTCTGCGCAAAGAAAACGGGAGAAGAAATACTTCCTGTATACCTAGCTCGCTTTTATCTGGCATTACAGCAAGGACTGCATACAAATGAGGTGCATCACTCTGACCTATAGTTATCCAGTGTGTGTGGTTTGGTTATCTTATATAGTTACAGAGGTATACGTAAATATCGAACGATATTTATGATATCCGACAGAGGAAAGATGACAAGCGATGTTAGGATTATAAGAAACATATGAGTTTGTGAATGAAAGAGCTATAGTATTTTAAACATTATATGGTATTATTGTTTATTAATTATGTTTGTGACATGATTGGTGTGACTTTTAGTTATACAAGTAAAGTAAACAGTCATTAAAATCGGAGTTAATGACATCAAATGGTTATCATGTAGATATAAAAATTATTAATAATAATTCAACGTCTTCATCATGAATACTTCATAATTAAATGCATTCATTATTAACTCTTTTTTTGTTGGTACTGTTAGAATCGTGAATGTGGTGAAACTTTGGCCAGCATCTTGCTGAATTCGGCTGATTTGTTCCGGCTCGACCTGGACGGTGTGCAGGTGTTACTCCCACATGTCATCAATGCACTAGAAATTGTTCTTCCAGAGAAGGAATTGAAGTTGAAGTAAGTTTCTTCTTGTTATAAAAATTGCATTTTAGACTTCTTTCTTGTTTCATTTTAGTTACTACAGATAATATAATAATTATAAGTGGTTTGATTTTAAATACGTAATTGTGTAGGTCATCCTCAGTATCCAAGACGGAACTGCGAAGAGCCTCCATCCATCTCCTCCTGTCCATGTTGGTTCTTCCACTGCACTTTCAGGTATGAGACTAGTTAAGAAAATGTAAGTGGATAAGCCGCGGTATTCATGAAGACTTTACGTACCTAGCGTCAAATCTTTGTTTCTTTAACACCAGCTTGTGGACTGCTTTCAAGACAGAAATTGCCGATTGATTATTAATAAACGTAAGAAGTTACAGACTTACAAATTTATAACTCATTATTGTTTTAACAGAATTTAACCATCAAAGATCTGGGAAGAGGAAGTTCAGAGCGAGGTCCACTGACTTTTTCCCAGCTCAAACCTTCGCTTATGAACCTGTTGATAAATGCGCTGCAGGTGGAATCAGATCCGCAGAATGCTCAGATGTTGCTTGGTAAGAGATGTCACTTGTCTGGTGCAGGTAGCATTATATTATTAGTTTTGACAGAAGCGTGCTAAGTGATACGTTTCCGTTGTGGAATGTTAGAAGTACTCACTTCAACATGTACTAATTTCTTATCTAAGTTTGTGGCCGTGCTGTATTGGGTTTACCTTTTCCTATCAATCTTCATAGATACTTAGACAATTTTACAAATAATGCTGCATGAATCAGAATGTTTGTAATTAATGTAATTGAAGGACTAATTTTAAATGCCTGGTTCTGAAAATATGAGCTGCCAGATGTGTGAAACCAAAGAACGGGTTATCCTACCTTATGTAATTGGCGTTTCCAGGTGGTTTGCTCTTAAGTGTGCAGGATTCTGCGAGCGCTGAAGAAGTAGAACAAGTAACTCAACCAGACACTGGTCCTTGCAGTGATACTACTTCGAATCTCCTGTCATCTGGTGAGTGTGGTGGAGTATTTTTTATCTGTGTAGTACATTGTTTGTTTGTAATTTGTACCATAATGACCACAGTGGCAGTATGTTTTATTTTTCGCACACTTTTAAAAAAGCATATTTTATGTACGAGTTTGTTGACCTAATTTAATTTTGTGCACATTGTAAAACGTGTAGCACCGAAGGGCAAGTACACGTTTGATTTTTAAGTTGAGAGAATGATTTGATTTCCAAAATGTGTCAACTTGGTTTTCTTTTTATTTATTACTGATAACACCGTCATGTTAAGAGAAATGAGAATAGGGAAGGAGTATATACATCTGTGTTCCATTTTACGCCTTTCTCTAACGTAGCCACGCAAGGAAAATTGAACATGTTCAGATACTTTAATCAGAGCTTCTCTTAAAAAAGAGTTTTGCCAGGAGAAAAACATAATAATTGGCATTCGCTAATATAAAACTGCTGGAAAGTGCAACATTAGTAATAAACAAAAGAATGAGCTAAATTAATCTTTTAAATATGTTACATTTTTTAATTATTAATGTATCTGATTTTAGAGAGATTATCAGATTGTATATTACTATATAATTAGATATATGTAGTATATTATAATCAGGTGATAGTATTTTTTTTTAAAAAGAATATCTATTTAGACTTGTAATTCAAGTTTGTCATCTGGCAATTTGAAAATACTGCTGAAATGCAGATATAGCTAAGTACTTTCTTATTTTGTAGTTAAAGTTCTCAATCAAAACTTGATATTTAATGGGAAGGTCGTCAGTTGCAGGCAAGTATAATGATTCCTCCAGGTTTTAATGTCATCCATTGTAAATTATTAATTCCTAAAATCGAATGAATATATACAAATTTGCACATGTAATGTTTCGTTAATAGAATTTAGACTAAATAAATAACATTGCTCAAACTCACTTTTATTTATGGATTTGGTACATTTTGAAAATAACTCGTTTTGTGATTGTATTGGTAACATTGCTTCGTATGCATCTTACATAATGATGTCAGGTTTTGCTTTGCTTTGCTTTGGAGGAAACACTACTTCCTTCTGCTATCAGTTTGCTGCTTATTATTCATTGCTCTTGTCATTTATCCATATGCATTAGTTTCTTTATCTTATTTTTTCCTTATCATAATTTTACTGCAAGAGAACTGCATTATAATATTTACCCTAACAGCTTAATTTTATTTAGGAATTTTATCTACTTCAGGCTAACTTTTTGATGCATTTGTATTCAGAATTTATTGTGGTTTTATCAGGTTTTACAAAGGAAGGGAATAAATCTGGTAAGGTTCGTTCTATGTATGTGATGTGACTTTGTCCCATTTTAGAAAGGAATTATGTTGGACTTATGTCAGTCTTGTGTATTTGGCGCATGAATTTTCCAGAGTTACTTCAAGTAACTGGTTGAAAGTATTGTTATGTAGTTCATTTATTTTTGTTCCTTATGTCATTAACCTCGACAGAGGCCAGTCCCCTCTTAAGTAATAGTTCAGTACGCTACCACTAGACTTTGGCACAATTATGTAAAGTTTCTGAATGTCATCATACAGTTTGCTGACATCATAAATTTTGTAGATTTGTTCTTGTTATGTAACAAGTATTTATTTTCTACTATACATGATCCTCTTTCAGTCAGATAGATCGTGGAAATATTATTTTAAATGTACAAGCCCTGCATTCACTGTCATAAAGTATGCGTATATTTTTTTGTTGAACGTTTCTGCATTTCTGTTGTTTTTGCACCTCTAAAATTGATTTGCTTTTTATTTTGTTAACCTCACATTATAAGTGTTGTTTTTCTGTGTTGTTATGCTGTATTTACTTGTTGGTACATACCATCATTTTGGAGAAACACGCTGTCTCCATCCTCAGAAATAGTATATTTATCTGAAACAGTATCTTGTCAACAACATCAAAATTTTTACTGCTGTGAGAATGTCGAATATATAATCTCCCTTTATTTTAAAACATTGTGTGTATCTTTACAGATTTATTTCCTCTCCAGTTCTCTGAGTACAAACCACATTTTCTGTTTGTTTTTGGCTACAATATTTACGTTGGAAGTTGGCCTGAATGTTGTTTTGTGTT
The DNA here is from genome assembly GCF_000696155.1 of Zootermopsis nevadensis. Next base: position 350,250 of record NW_019059560.1, read on the forward strand.
CTGTTCTTTTTTGTTACTGTTTTTGTTATTGTGTTTTTCCCAGTGATGTTTATTATTCTGTTCTTTGGCTGGTCCTCCCTAGCTTCTGATACAGTTAGCTCACTCAGTCTTCCAAGTGATTATCGCAGCGTGAGCCTGGGCAGAGGTGATGATGTCTCACCCGAGACTCAAGACCAGTCAGATTCCACGTCGTCATCTGGGACGTTTGGTAACATGATGTACATTGACTACCCCATGGGACTGAACAAAAGTAAAGAATCTAGACTCATCCTCTTTATTTTTCATGAACTTCAATTAGTCGTTGAAGTTCGTGTACGTGTGTTGAGTGTTTCCAGATTTGTGTGAATTGTTGTGATTATCATTTATTAATGTACACTTATTGATATATGCATGTCATGTTTAACAGATGTTTCTCCAGAACTTAGTTGATATGTTACTGAATTTTTCTGTTTTTATATTAAGCTCTGTGGAGAGTAAAATGTAAAGATATCATAGGTAAAACATTGCAAAATTTTGTGAAAGTCATTATTTGTAGTGTGCTAATTTTAGAATTGTGTTAGGATTAAATATTAGCATAAATTAATAGACTTTTAGCCCTCTCTGATGCATGTGAGAATTTGCAGTTAATTATCTCTTTTTCATATTTCTAATTCTTTGTCTTAAATTTTTGAGGGCATTGATCCAGAAAGTGTGGGTATACTTTAGATATTTGTTTGTGCAGGAATAATTAGGAATATTTTTTAGACTGATAATGGCTTCTACCTTTTCCCATCAACTTGCAGTTTATTGTGTGTCGCTGTTACATTTTATTCCAACGTTTATTAGATCTATGTACACCTAAAATATTTATGTGCATAGGGCATGATAGTGTAAAGCATTGATAATGGTATAGCTGGTTGTACTCTTTCATGTCAGTGAGATTCTGAGGTTTTATATATGATCTCAGCCCCCTCACGCACCTGAGAAAGTGTTCCTGAATTGATGGTTTAAAATAGGGCTGAACGTTTTTGTATTTTTTTTTTAAAATTTTATATCTATCTAATATTGTGGAGCGAAGTTTTCCTTGAGAAACTAACAGCTGCTTAGCTAATTAAATTCTCTGCATTTTAAGGAACGTGAATATTTATTAACTAGATTTTAACACAGTTCTAAGAAACCACTAAAATCGCTCTGTTTTCTAAATAATAACAATAATGCTCATGAATGCATCGATTTGGCTGCTTGTTTATACTCTCATAGTATTTTCAATAATTTTTCCTTGTAGTTAATTTGTAAATGATTAAAAAGTACATTTTTGCTAATTCACAAACTTCATACTGTACATAAAATAGTTTGTTGGAATTTCTCAATTTAACACTTAAAAACAGCCATATTCAGTGTATGTACTACTGTGCTCATGTTCACGTCTTTGCGTAGATTCTGCCCATGCTCTCTTTGTACGCGCAACGTACCTTGTGTGTCATCGACTGATCTCGTCGTGGAAGACGGACCTCAATGTCTCACTTGCTGCCTTAGAGTTGCTTGCTGGCCTTGCTAGGATACACATCCGAGAAACAGGTACTGTTACTTGAAATTTAGTGAAATTATGCAGAATTTATTTTCGTAGTGAAATCCTCACTACAGGGTGTCCCAATTTTAGTGCCTGATTCATCTATATCTAATGTCAAGGTTAATGCAGTGAGCTATACCTCCACTCTCTTGTATGTCTGCATGATGAGATGCTTAGTTAAGTATCAGGGACAATTTGACCTGTATTTTATTTTCAAGAGCATTTTACCATGACGTGAGTTGCATTGTATGATAAAAACACAAATGTTTCAGGGGCTGGCTCTTTTGCCCCCCCCACCCCACCCTCAGGTCACAAAACCAACTGTTTGGTCCATTAGAAGTGGTAATCCTAATTTCTAGACCAGAGTAGGTTTTATCACTTGAAGACGTGGCATAGGCAGCCCCTGAAACATCATGGCTTTATTTTCATATACTAAATAAATAATAGAATAATATTGAAAAAAGAAATGCTTAATTTTTTCCAGTCTTGCCATAATTACATAAAAATATATTTTCTGTTTCATTTCCATTTCAATTTGTCATCTGCTATTCTCTGCTTGTGTGTGTTTGTGTGTGAATAAAGGTCTAGTCCTCTTTAATTTTGAAAGACATTATGTGGAAATTTTTATTGCATGCAGCTAGGAAGCCCACAGGCAAGTATAATAGTGGCATATTTGAAGTACCAGCTGCGTGGTTAATTTTTAAAATATCTTAGATTACGGTAGGTTATTTAAATTTTTGTGTGTGCCTTCAGATATTTATTCTGGAAGGCCACTATGCTTTTATATAGTGCGATGAGGAACAAACCTGAATTTCCCTTTCTGTTGTATGCATATAATATGATTCAGGATTGATAAAATGTATGTGTGTTACTGATTTTTTTTTAATGTTTGATATGACATAATTGTGGCACTCTAAGGTGCTGTTTCTGCTTCTGTTTTGACCATTATCTAGAAAGTTTCAGTGGAATTTTTACCTAAATTTTTATTTCTAGCACGTAGCATTTAGTACCCTGATGATGTGGACAGAGACGGTCCCTCAAACGTCGATTTTATCGTTTAACCATTTGACGCGGCTCATCGCCCGAGAAGATTTTATCGAGTTACGTCGCTGTGAAGGCTTCAGATCATGTATTTCCACATGTCCAGTCCCCACTATCATGTGACTGTACTTCCCTGCTGCAGATGCTCTGGAATGTAAGCGTGCAGTTAAGTGGCTCTGCGACTACATTGTGTACCAGTGTTCGCGCCCACCGCCTGCACATTCGAAGGACCTGCACTCAACCATTGTTGCAGCATTCCAGTGCGCGGCAGTGTGGCTTGTAGCGCACCCATACCTGCTCCAGGACAAGGATTGCCTTACCACCGTGCTGGAAGTGGTTGAGCTGGGAATATCTGGTTCCAAATCACAAGTAAGCTGCGTGAAGAGTTTGTTCGGTCAGAAATGTCATTGTTATAAAGTTTTTAAATTAAAAGGATAT
>NW_019059560.1:354707-381780 GCF_000696155.1 Zootermopsis nevadensis
TTATATCGAAGGAAAACAGATAAGTAGTCATAAAGTTGCCTCATTGTGTTTCTTGAATGCATTGAAAGGGATTTAAGAGTTTTAAATGTAATTTATATTTTGGAAAATACATTTTGCTAAATAAGGAATATGTGACTTTTGCAGTTGTTATAACATAATTAAATAACTCGCCAACCAATAAGGTCAGTTTCTCCAAAGTGTAAACAAGATGTCAATGTTTCGCAAACAGGGTAAGCCTGGAGAACCTGTCTGTATGAAGGACGAGAAGGAGTTGAAGCCGGCGTCAATGCGGGTGCGGGATGCGGCCGAGGCTCTGCTTACAATTGTATTGGAACAGGTATGTGTACTGCATCTTGTAATGCATACTTTGGGAATATAATTTTTCAGTAAATATAAGGTTGTCAGCCAGGTTAAACCTTCGGTCCATTGATTAGTTGTGTTAGAACAACTAACTTCTGCAGGGTATGAACACTGGACCGAAGTCATAACCTGAGAGACAAAAAATAAAAATACGAAAAATTACCGTCAGGATATTGGTGTGTTACGTGGCACCGTAGCCCAGGTGACAGTCACCTTATGCTCGCCACCGTGATAAATTGAAATCTCACCTGAATGCTGATTGGCTACTCGTGGAAGACATTGCAGGCAGGGAGTCTTTTGTATATAATTGTACCGTTTGGCTTATTCGTAGGTTGGTTATTTCCCGTCACCCTGCGGCGCAGAATCACTGTGGTCTCTGCTAGATGAAGTGGCTCTTCTGAGACACTGCAACTCATGGCCAGGAGGAGATAATTTGTCGAGGGAACTGGCAGTTGACAGGTTCCACTACTTCGTTGTGGAGAACTCAACAGTGCTGGCATTGCTTGAGGAACCTCTTGGAAATGACCAAGGTAGCTCACTGTTTTTGGTAGGAATATTCTAGAAGTTAAATTGAAAGACTCCTTATTTTAGGAATTTGTAATATTTATATCTTCAGGTCTCTGAAGAAGGCACTCACCATTTTAGTTGTGCCTTAAGGTCAGTAGGCTGTTATGATTGGTTTCACTGAGAGGCTGTGGAATTGTACATGAAAGGCATCGAGGGCTTGGCGATGCACTGACATGCATCTTTCGATTCTTAAGTTTCTGTGTTCCTGGGAGTTCCTGGCTGGGACATTGAAACCAGATAACTCCAACATCACTGACACCATTCACAAAGGTCAAATTCTTGCCAGGATTGTTACGCCGTGCATACATTTTCTGACTGGTTATAATTGTGAATCAATTGCAGATCCACAACCGACAGTCACAGTTCTGATCCGGGGACCATTTGGTCGTCATGCTTGGACAATGCAACTGAGACATTTGCCACGACATAAGTCAGGAACAAAATACCATGCACCCAATCCTGGGCGACCGGTACCGATGGCTGATGTCGGAGTGCACCATGACGTGAAGCATCGATATTTTCCTGAAAATGTTGATCGTATTCCACAATGTAAAGTGTGAGTGTGTATGTTGTAGAAGATAACTTTATATATGTGCTATTATTTATTTATAGATTTTTAAAAATATTTATGTACTTTGCCAAATAGCAGTTCAATAATAGTTTAATTAATTTAAATTTGATCCTGAAACACTGTCTGTGGAAAAATGTTTGTGTTCTGTGTGAACTGAGTTCATTGTAACATATATTTATCAGGGGTGTTAGGTGTGAATGTATTGGATATGCTATTGGTGATGTTTGTGAAGGGTATTTCCCCGGTTTGCTGGGCTAACAATTTTACATTATAGAAACCAGCGTGTTACAAAATGTTACACGGAGCCTGGGAAATAATTTTATATGTTCACATGTTTATGGAAAGTAATTATTTAGGAATTGACGTGTGTGTGTGATGTGTGCGTTTTGTGTGCATGCAGGGACAAGTCTATTCCCAGTATGGAGAGTCTTCTCACAGAAGCCGGAGCAGCGGCAGAACATGCCCATCTGTCACGGTTGGTAGAACAGCAGGCTACGCTGGAAACAGCTGCAGGACAGGAGTGGTGTAAAGACGCTGAGAACCCCTTCCCCGAGTGTGTCCCACCTCCCGCCTGCCACGAATATCAGACGGCTCGACTCTTTCTCTCACACTTTGGCTTTCTGTCTCTTGATGCAGCAAATGTGAGTTAAGTCATGTTTTCATGAGTTTTAGGTATCTTATTAAGATTTGTTTGAGGGGAAGGTTTTTTCCACATATTCATTTATGCAGAATTTAGAATATAATTTGTATAAATAATATTAGAATTTTAAATTTTCATCGAGACTTGGAGATTGTTGTCTCCTCTGATCTGGAATCATTATTCTGGTTACTGAACCAAGCAGTCATTAACATACTAATCACGTAGTTATTAATTGTAAGTTTTTGCAAAAGTTATGGAAAATGTTGTGCAGGTTTTTGTAGGAATTAACAAATACTCCTGTAATAAAAATTAGTTTTATCCTGTTTTTTGATGTTGAGGTTCTGCTGTTTTATGTCAGGTGAGGAAGTAATCCTCTTAAACTGCTATTTGCAGCGTCGTTAAAATATATTTTGTATGTAATTTAGGGAAATGTGGGATCACCGTTCATGGCATTGAACACTTCATTGGACGGCTTCTGTCGTGATCTTGAAGCACTTGATAATATGAGTTCTCGTACTTGTGACACTGTTCACGTGTTCTACGTTAGAGCAGGGCAGAAAACACCTCAAGAAATTCTTAGTAATGTGGTGAGTTATTCAGTGATTTTATTTGATTGTAATATTGGACTTTTTATACATTCATTGTCAACAATTTTTATTACTATTTGGACTCGTTGAGGACTGTCCTTTCTTGTAACGGATTGTACTTGTAATTTTGCAGCAATCTGAATCAACAGTGTCTCCTCACTTCCTGGAGTTTCTGCTGTCTTTGGGGTGGTCAGTCAATGTGTTTCAGCATCCAGGGTGGACTGGCCACATATCTACCAGCTGGAGGATCACACAGCCTACTTCACGTAATGAGTTATTTAACTTTTTCTAAGTGTATGGATTACATTTGTGGGACTGTGATGATTAGTCATTGTCTTTCTTATTATAATTACGTGCATTAAAATAGGAAAGATGTCGGTATGCTCTGAGGTACGCTTGAAAGTTCTACAAAGTTCAAGAACGACAGTAAATGTTGAAAATAGATATCATATTTGTAATTTTGAGGTTCAAGCTTCAAGACCAACAACTACATTTCAAAGGAACTTTTTGTTTCTCAGAGGAAAATGCAACTCCAAGGAACCATGGCGGAAGCTTATACAATGGGGACTCTCAGGTTTTGTACTGGGCAGACGCAAGCTCCGAAATTGCATTTGTCGTACCAACACGATGTCATGAACATGATGCTTCACCGCAGTTCGATACATCATCTGAATCAACACATTTGTCTGGTCAAGGTAAACTTGTTTTAAATGTTCAGTTATTGTATTAATGAGCATTTTTTATGTCAGAATAAGAAGGAAGTATTTACTTTTATGTGCTTTTGAAAAATTCCATTTTGAGAACACTTTGTTTGCTGTCAAGCTCACTTGGTTGGGCGTTATCACAGTGATCTTTCCATTTTACAAAGATGCTGTCTACTGGAATTTAGTGTAACATAGTGAAACATTATTTAGGATTATAAATTATGAAATACACTATACATTGCTTGTACAGCTTTGACAGATGTTTCTTCATGCCGCATTCATACAAATAGTAGCTTATTTTACATTATTTTGCGCAGGCTGGTTTGAGCGCAGCGTTTCAGACAGTGCTGGAAATGCAGGTCGGGGCACTGAGAAGCCTCGAACTTTGTCCCTGGACCTAGATAAGTCTTCTGCCTCATCACCGGGCGCCATTAATGGATCAGGCCGCAGACGAACAGGAGCTGTTCGTCATCCACCTCCAGTACATTCCAATACAAAAGTGCTGGTCTTCTGGACAGAAAGCTATGAGGATCAGTTGCAGTTACCTCTAAGTAAGATTCATGTTTTGAATCATGCTATTAATTGGATGACCAAGGTTTGATTCCTGACAGGGCAGAGATTTTTTCTCTTCCTCGCAGCATCCAGATTTGTTCTGGGTCTTCCTAGCCTTCAGTCGATTGAGTACTGGGGCCCTTTCCCTTTTGTAAAGTGGCCGGGATATGAAGCTGACCATTCAACCTCCATCTAGTACCAACATTAAGAATGAGTGGAGCTATATACCTCTGCCCCTCCATACATCGTTATGACGTGACTTGAAGAATAGGCCAATTTTTCTAGGAATGTTACAAATCTGTATTGAACATAGTGATGAAGCACTTCGAGATGCATACTTTTAGTGCATAGTGTTAATTAGTAGAACATTGACTGAGGAGAAGTCCAGAATGAATTGCCATCTTTACAGCTGATTTGATGCAAGCCACAACCACTGGTCTTGAGGGTGGCAGTAGCAGAGGACTGGATGAACGTGACTACTTTGTCATATGTCTGAACGCTTTAGCCAGCGGACTGCTGCGGGTAAAGCTTCAGGGTCCAGCAGGTGGTCGCACCAGCCTTGCGACGCCACTGGTCGACGGAATGGTGGTAAGCCGTCGAGTTCTCGGTTCCATGGTACGTCAGACTGCGCTGAACATATGTCGACGCAGGAGGCTTGACAATGACAGGTATGATTGTCACAATATAACGCGCAAAGCTACTCCTAATGGGGCTCTGCCCTGCAAGTACGTGTTCTAATTTATGGGAAGAATGTTTTGTTCCTGCGATGCTATGTAGTGAATAGGAAATACTATTTCTGTAGTCTTGTCTTGGGGCTAAGATGATTAGAACTTGTGTTGACAGGCATCCAGGCAGAACAGAAATTGTGTGCTACATATTTTTAACATTTTATGTTGGTATAGAAACTGATCCAGAAATTCTAGTTCATTAATAGTATAATGAGGTGTTTTAAACCTTTCCATGCCTGAGAAACAATTGAGCTCTGTAATGTAGATTCTGCTAAGGTTCACACGATCTGGTATGGCTAATCCTTCAAGGCTGCTTTTCTGTTGTATGCGATTCATGTGCATTTGATCTGTAACACTTCGTGCTCCATGTCTTAGTCGCATTTGTCTCTGTTGTGCTAGTTTTACAAAAGATCCTGGCAACTGATGCTTAGCTTTGACAGTAGAGGGGTTCAATCATAAAAGTAAACTTTCCTTTTTTGATTTCAGTTACCAGCCACCTCATGTACGGCGACGCCTGAAGGTACAAGAACTAGTTCAGAAGTACCGATGTGAGTTGAGTCATCCCGAGTTGCTCACGTACCTCTTTAGTGATCCCCCCACTTAGCTGAGTAACAGTTACTGCAGTCAGGTTGGTACCTCATGCCATGTTTTTTCTGCGTGTGAGAAGGCAGACTATCACATGAAGCGACGGTCAAATTATATTTGCAATTTGCAGTGTTTCCGTAAAATGTTTGTTCTGAATCTGTGAGCTTAAAAGTAATTGTATTTATTTTGCAGATTTGCATTAAACTAATGCGGATGGAGGATCGTGGTTCATGCAGAGTATAAGTAACTTTTACAAGTATTCATTGCAAGACAAAGTCTGGCAAAATAAAGGTGACTTACCTTACAGAATCTCTTGGAGGTACTGTGTAAGGTATGCAAGTGAATAATGTATGTGTGTGTACCAAAGAAGTGCCCAGAAATATATAAATTCAGACACTAATTTGGAGTATATTCTTTAATATAATATTTACCAAGCACAGGTTGATATAATAACAGTTTAGGAGGTACCCAGTTTGAGACCAAAGTTTGCAGTGTTCTTTGATCTATCGAGGTAAGTATTGAGCAACCATTTTGTTCTGTATCATACCTATTCATTGGGCATGATCATATTCCCATGTAATTTGACGCTACATAACCTCTGCATTCAGAATAGCGTCATCAAATAAGTTAACCCAACATGAGATGAATTTATAAGAATGTGGACTTTATTTTTGCTCCTAATGTTATTAAGAGGGGAGACTACATCTATATGGAACTGCAGTTACTTATGGGCACATTCAGCAGCCCCCAGATGTGAATATGGAGTAGCTGTAGAATGATACTGCCAAGGGAAAGAAAATATGTAGTAACTCATATATCTTTAGATCATTTAAGACTTATGTTGTTATGTTTCCCATACCCTCAAAGTAAAAGAAAAGATTTTTTCTAATCTTCTGGGTGTCCATTCTTTTGCGGCTGAGCCAACACACTTACAGCAGATTTGTTCTGCTAAAAATCACGATATAAATATACCCACTCCCACACTGCGTGGATATGTATGAACCAAAGCATAACACAAGCATTATATCAAAACTGATAAATTTATTTATTCATATATTGTGTTCAATGATGTACTTACAGCAAAGTTATGTATTAAGTATCACATTCATACTTTATTTACAATGTATACAACACATACAGAGAAGAGATACCATCCTGTCATCATTATTTTAACTCTTACTCTGTACCGCACCTTTACGAGAAGCAGTTCAGTTCACATCTGCTTACTTATAGTGACTTGTGGAACTCTTATGGCACTGTCAGGAACAAAGGCACTTTTTAGCAGTAGTGTTGTGCACTAACCCACCATATTAACTCTTTATTTTGCATGCAATGAACAGCCACCTTTCTTGAAATTAGTGTCTGTGTACTATTAGGTTATAAAAATAAATGGGATACATCAATTGGGATATGTAGCAGGGCAGCTGTTACAGACAGAAGCAAAATACTTTTCTATTTTCGAAGTTGTGATATCTTAAAAAATATTCTACTGTTAATTGTAAATCTAATGGGGAAAAAACAATTCATATTACATACACAGTACACTCTTCTTGCAGATTATCCTGTTTGCAAACTATTAATGCTTCATTATTTAATATAAAGAAGGTTTATAAAACAGCCTTACTGTTGTGTACATCGGTACCAGAAATAAGCTTCGGATTTTGTAACTTGTCCCAGAGTACATAGCAGGTTAGAGGGGCGTCTTGAAGACCAGACACCATGATGTACTTATAATCACAAAACTGACATAAAGTGTATTATTTGCAAACAAGATAACATTTTCTATGATTCCTGTTTCCAATTCCCTCCATTAGGTTGGATAATGAATAAACATGTTAGGATAAAGGTAAAGTTGACCGTGGTTAGGGTGGTTTAACGGTAATGTTGGAAACGACGGAAGTAGGTGTCACGAGTAGAAGAGTTTCCAAACGACTCCACTGTGAAGCATCATCCATTAATGAAGGGGGCAGACAGGCTGTGTTCTCCAGACATTAGTTATGATAGTAAAGGAAATTGCAAGTACTTGCTTATTCTGTTGCGACAGTCATTTCAGGTCTTGTCACTAGCCTGAACATCACTTAAGTGTAAGTACGGTGTGAGGGCCAAACATTACAGATGATTGGTCATTGTTTCTGTATCACATTGAGAAGACGCGATTCTTTGTCCATAGTTTCCGTGGTACCTAAACGCAACTTCTACGATAGTATTTAAAGTACTCGCTCCTATTATCTCCCATCTGATGCTAGTAACGCTCCCCTTTCTAACAGTCTTCTACATTCACTCTTCTATCTGTCCTCTTCTTTATCCGTGTCCACGTCCCTTGCAGTTGGTACCACTGACGAGAAGGAGTCATTTCCTAAGAGTTTCTCAACGTTGTCTCCCTCCCAACTGTTCCTCAATGTTATCGCTACGCCAGAAAGTATCAGAAGGGCACCAATTCCAGCCAGTCCAAAAAATGTGACCAAACCAATCGTAGGAAGATTGATTAGAAGCTTTGCCAGGTCCGCCAAACTATCCGTGAGCTCTGCAGACTGTGTGAACCACAGTATAGGAATCATCACCTTGGGGACATCTTTAAATAGCCTGAAAATAAGATGGGTCAATTTAAGGCTCAGAAATTCCTAAAGTTTCCAGTATTGATGCAACAAGTGAGGCAAATTATTATATAAACAATGGAAAGGAAGCTTTTTTGTAGCAAGGTGAGATTTTAGGTTCTCATGGTGAGGATTATGAAGACTGCTGTCTTCAGGAATGTTACTACTCTGAAATGTTGGTCACTTTCCCAGATGACAGAAATCTCCATTGTAACAAATAGGTCATATTAGAAGCTACCTATTTATTTGTTTTGAAATTTTATATTGGTTTTCTAAATTATAAATTAATCATATATTTAATGCCCATATTAAATCATCAATATATATCAAGATATTAAAAGTAGATTTTGAGGAGATAGTCATAGATAATTGTAACACTTCTATGATGACAGACTTTTTAACCAAGTGTTAATCTTGAACATTTAAGACAAAATAAATGCTCTATTTCAGTTCTAATTTTAGATTTACAATTTTTAAACTCAACCTGCACTAAGTTGTTAGTCTCAGGAATTTTCTGTCCTGACTTTCAGCCATGCAAATAGATTTAATATCTGTAGGATGGCAAACTCATCTTTGTTTAAATTTTGTTTGAAATTAGATTATTCCACAAAAACATATCTTGAAGTATCACAGAGAAAAATTATAAACAGTTTGTGTCTGCATGATGATAGCAGTGTTGTGGGACAACATATCTGGCTAAATTACATAGGTTTTGTACATTGCTATTAAATAATTATGTTAAATTACTTCATCTCCGGTACATAAAAATGTATAGAATTACTAAACTTTCAAAATGGGCCACAAAAAATGTAACCTTTAGTCATATAGTGCACATTACTAATCTAGGTGTTTGAAATTTTAATCAAACCTACCAACCTTCATTTCCAAATTTTACACAAGCAATGTCAAATGACTAGTAAAGTTTCTAATCATAACAACCACAATTATCTTCTAAACTGAAAAATTTCCACTGCAAAAAAAGACTTACTTCGAATTTATGTATGGGCGTAAGAGGATATTGATCTGCATACGTGCTTTCACATCTAAAGGAATGCCAGTAACCTGAAATATCGAGAATACAATGTTTATTCTACATAGCAAACTATACGTATAAATGTTGGAAAATCAGAAATAAGGGTGGCATTTTTATGTTAAACTGTGGTTTTAGTTTGTCATCTGAATAGTATCGATGTAATAAGACACACATAAGAAAGACAATACATAAAAATTTTAATACACATAGGCAAAGCACTATTCACATCATGATCTGAATAAGAAATTAATTAAGGACTGACGTTTGATAAACTTCTCCGTAACTCTGAACTCAGGTTACAGATTGGTTAAGTCGGTGCATTATCTGCTGAATTGGCTGCAGAAAGGCATCTTCCCGAGTGTGGCAATGATCTTAAAAACTACAAGTATTTTAGATTTAGGTAGAATCTGAGGTTCTCATGGCAGCGAGGAAGATAGCCATCTTCTGGATCGTAATGCTGTGTAGTCTGGTAGAAGTCTACTGTCTTTCCAGAGGTATCTGCTGCCTTGCTGTAATGATGGATGCAGCAAGGACTTCTGAAATGTCGGTAAACTACTGCCAGACTACACAGCATTACGATCGAGAAGACAGACATCTCATATTTTAGGTTTCTTTCTAAAGACAAAAAATATAGCCATAAAGATGTTGCAGATTAATGCTAACATGTTATTTACCATAAGCAGCATTTATTTCATAATATACTTACTGGTTCTACAGCAATGTAGAATTCATGCAGTTCTTTACTTGGATTTAATCCTTTTATATATTGTAAATAAATGGGATCCGCCTCATAAAAATGTGGGAAGGAAATAAATGCAGGTGCTCCAAAACGACACTTTGAAATGCCCCTTACACCACTCGGTACACATTCTTCAACACAGTCTGAAATTTTATTTACACCGATAAGTTGACTTTTTGCACAGTAACATCGTTTCTCGGGATACTTTGTCCCATTGTCAAACACGCTGTCATCCCCAACAAACCTACAACAGAAGAACGCAACATTGCTCTACACTTGCAGCATGAAGGCGGGATATAAAACAACTTGCAAAACTGTAACAACAGTTGTAGGATTCTGTCTTGTAGCTTTAGTTTCATCTGTATTATCTAATCAGTATTAACAAATGTCCTTACTTGTAGGCTTCTAGACCGAGTCTTGAAAATGAGTCAACTGATTTCACAAGTTCTAGGGAACTACAGACTTCAGATGCAAAAAGTCCGACTCTGTCGGCATTTTCCATGGGTGGGAAGAGCTCTCCGGTTGTTCCAGTTATTCTTCCACATTCACCATCATAATATGGGGGACGTTGCTCATAATTCCATGCATCCATTATACCGAGCCAGTCAATATTATTTGTTCCTGTGTGTATATTGAACACCCCATCATATGTTTGTGAATTATTTCGCTATAAACATACAAAAAAACAAAAGTAAAGTAAAGCAGTCCCATTGTATGCCATGTAGGTGCTTGAGGGGTGGGGGGAGAGGAGATATAGCTCCTAATCATTTCTAATCTCAGCACTAGGTAGGGGTGAACGGTTAGCGTCACGCCCCAGCCACGCTTTAACCCTGGGAATGGATCCCGGTGCCCTTTGGAGAGGAGGCTGGGTTGGCCCCAGATCTGGTCTGAATACAAAGGCTAGAGGAAAAAATCCTCTGCCCCCATCAGGGATCGAAACCTGGTCGTCCAGTCTGTAATCTGTCAATATACTGATTGAGCTACCCATCTCACTCGCTAGAGACATCCACATGAAAAAATAAATGTCAATGTAATCAATTACATTAAAATGTAGTTTTGAAAACTTTTTTAATGTACCAGTGATATTTATTTCCAATTAAAGTACCTCATTCTTTCTGTACACAATCACAAACAGCATTTTATCGCGTTTTTAACACAATGTAACTCTGAAATTTATATTTAAACACTCATTTCTGAAAAATAACTGGTCTAAATAAAAAAGACACTTGACTTTCAAATACAACACAAGAAAACACTTTTAAGGGAAACTGAAATGTACAGTAGTTTAATTCTGCTAAGACTGTGAAGAAGAAAGAATGAAAAACCATATTGTAAATCTGATAGTGTTAACAGCGCATCAAGTCAGGTTTTATGAAAACTTCAGACAAATATAATTCTGAAGTTGTAAAAATTTTGCAATATCTTTCTTTTGTACACAGTAGTACACAATGTACAGAATGTGAAAATATCTGTATGTCCTCTTAAAATGTTATTTTACATCAACGCAGTGTTTCATACTTACCGGGTAGAACCATCCAAACTTATCGAAGGGAACATTGAAGTCTGAGACATTCAATGTTGCTGTAATGTTGAGTAACTCATCCTCATACCCCTCAAACATAAGCTGACTTACTGTCTTTGTAACAAACAGTGGTTCAGTGTTCTTCACTAGCGTGTCCACAATTATCTGTACCACGGGATTCATGTGACGAATCATATATTCCACAGTCTGCGACAAGAACATTTAAAGTGTTAAAAACATTCTGCCTTTCACAGACACCTGTATTATACATTTCTAACGATACAGTGGAACATATCTATATTATCAGTTTTTTATAAACTGAAAGGGAAATGGTCATGTTCTGTACATTGCATTCTGACGTCATACTGCTTATGTTTGATGATCTTTCAGAATTATAAAAACTACAGAGGGGAGGGAGGAAACCGATGAACACTGCTTTTCCCATTATTTTGTATAACACCACTCCATAATAAGACAAACTCATGTCCCACACTTTGACAAATTCACCTTTTAGTTTTCCATTGGCAGAACACTCAACTCCATGTCATTAACTTCTTCTTCTTCTTCTATGGCCCTCCAGTCCGTATTCGATCCATGGCCTCCTCAATTCCCCTCTTCCATTCGGTCCTCTGTTAGGTCCGTCTGTCCGAGGCTTTGATCGAGGTTTCGAAACGTCTTCCTTTTTACAGTGCAAGGTTGTTAGCCTTGCGACCAACGCCTAACCTGGAGGACCAGGGTACCTGTCTTAGTCTTACCTCTCCCCCTCGACCAATCAGGCTTGGGAGGCCCTACCAGTAGCTCTTGGGGTCACTGAGGTACCCAAGCCCCGCCACCACGACAAGGTGCAGGTACCATTAAGTGGGGCCATGTTATTAACACTTGATGAAATCCTGGGCAGTATTATTATATAATAATTCAAGATAGGATCCAATGACTGACTTCAATAGTGTCGGTTATGAATAGTTGGGTGAGATCCAAACACATAGGTTCCTCGAACTGGCGAATAACCACTGACCAAGATGTGGTACTGTGGAATTTCATGTCTTATACATCACATATTCTGGATGTGAAGGATAAAGGTCACATCTAAATTACTAGTGACATGTCCTGCATAAAAACACATTAAGATTATTTAAAACATACTGAATAATTAATTACCACTGCAATAACATTAATGTTGGTTATCTCATCTCTCAGCGTTCCATTTGAACGGTCTGGCTCAAAATGCCATGTACGGATCTGCTCGAAAGTAACGGTGTCGTTCTCATTCCATACAATATTCACTTTTTTGTGGTGTTCACTGAAAAAAAGGAACAGATTATTAATTATAAAAACAATAAATGCTTTACATTAAACCTTTACTGTCAAGCCAGTTTTAAAATTTCATTAATACCTGAAAATATATGGACCCATCTCTACAAATTCTGGTGCCACAGTCTGCGGACTCTGCTGAAATGCTTCAGCATTTGCGCAATTAAAGAAATAGACTTCTATGTACATTGGAATTGGCGTCTCTTCCCACATCGAAAATGACTTAGACGTGCTCGAAAGACCCATTTCCTGCAATGAAACAACTGTTTGTAAGTTCCTGCCTTCTTTTTTCCATTCAGCTTGATTAATGCGAGTTGGGTGGGGAAAAGATTTTAGTTAGGGAATGGGATGACAGTCCGTTCTGAACTGAATAGTGGCGTACATTACCCAAAATCTAAAATCTGCTCATAATTTCTTCATGAAAGTAATTTTGATTTGTTACTGTTGTTTCCAGATATTTTAAATAATTTAAGTATGTTATGGTTCTAACTAGTAAACAGGAGTTATGGAAGAATAATTTACATGGTTATACTCACCCCCTCAAAAATTGAGGTAACAATTGACAACCAGACCCCTCCCATCACACACCCTATAACAAGTAATGCGCCTCCGATCCCAAACACCAAACCCTTCTTTGTGTTCACTGATAGTGCCATGGTAGCAGCAAAAAGTTCTTCATACAGGGAACAACCCTGAAAATAAATTCATATACACCATGATGCTGATTAGTTGATCACTACTGTGTTTCATCTTATGTTAAAGAATCCCTGCAGTTGATGAACAGTCATTAAATAACCATCCATTCAGAATATGTGCAGTTGAGCAACTGAGCAGAAACTCATCAGATTTTTTATAGCAGCATGCCATCCTGAAGGGTATGCACTCACCCAAAATTTCTTGATAGAAAATCCTTGCTACAAATGAAACATTCATACTTTGGAACCATGTGGTCACAAATGATCCTTTATTTAAGTACTAGAAAGTTCAACTCTCTGTAAGATATGGTTTAACACATTAAATCTGAGGTTCAAGCAATGTGACGATGACACTGGTTATGTCTTGTCTCCTCTAGCAAATAACTTTTTATCAAGTACTGCATTTTCTTAAAAATATATTTTGTATTTGTACATGTTGGTCTGACAAATGTATAAACACAGCAATAATTGTGTGTTGATTACTTGATAGATGACACATCACCATTTATGTATGTGAGTAAAAATGCAGTGTGTAGTTGTTGACATCCTACTCACGTGTTCCAACAGCTGTTACTGAAATATTTACAGTGTCCATTGTTCACTCACAATCACTCTAATCTAATTGGTTGCTATATTAAGACACTGTCATTACTAACCAACTGTGATGTTGAGTCACGATCAGTTTGGGGTTCAAACCTCAAAAAGCAAATCTTCACACAATGATGTCTCAGGCCACTTGACTTTAAATCAATAGAAAACCTGGCAACTGTCACCCTTCTAGCACCAAAAATACATTATTTTTTTCTGACAGGTTAAGCAACGTCTGCGTCATACTTTTTAAACGCAGTCATTGTTTGCTGTTTCATTACTTTGATTAACTTTGTTACACGTAATCAGCACAAACGAACATCATAGGTTCGAGAATATAATACTCGTGAAGCCTGTGACAACCAACCACCATGTCTGCAGTTAAAGACACATGAAATCCTTCTGCACATTCCATCAATTCGCAGATACAAGCCCACAAAAAGCTCACTTTCTTCCCGAAACTGATTACCACCATCTGTGCCACGAAGCTTAACAACACAGACCCTGGTGACCCAATCAACAGCTGTTTACCTCTCACTACGCATTAACACGCAGCAAGCAGTTTTGGACACATTACCTGTAAGGTGTATTGTTGTTTTGGAGCTGTCCATCTTTTAAATTATAAAATAGTGAAACTACAACGTTTCGGAAACTGGATTTGCTCCAGTCTTTACGTAAAAAGGGAGGCGAAACTGTGGAGACTAGCAAAACCAGGGAGCCCAACAGATATCGTCGTCTCTCTTTTCACCTGATGACAGAAGTAGAATCCAGCTACGAAACGTTTTAGTTTTATAATCTTATAATTTGACAATGACCAAAGGAACAGTTTTACATAATAACGCTCCGTTTTCAGAAAAATTCGAATTTCGACAGATAACTTGTTTTGGATTCTCAGATAACGTTATGTTGGTACTTATAGTATTTTCCGGTTTATGGTATGGCGCAGAATTTAAACCGAGTTCTACATAACAAAATACAATAAAATTTAAATTCTTTGTATGTTTTCATTTTAGGCAGTCGTGCTTTTACTGTGGCCATTTAGAATAAAAATTGTATGGGGGTATAGTCTAAAACATTGCAGGATTTTCGAAATAAACTTGTATTTTGTAGGAATGCTAACCACTGCTACACACCAAACCATCCAAAGGCAGGCAAAATTTCGGATTGGCGATTAAACGTACAATACTTTTTAAGACGGTCGATAAACGATAATTCATATAATTAATGTCTTCATTGAGTGTCGTGCAATGAACTTCGACTTCTTCGTGAATCGACTTCCCCAGTATTAGAATGTAACGTCAGAATTATGAATTCGTAATATTCTACCCATGAATCATAGTGTCATTTGGAACTTCTTGTTATATATTACGGCTAGAGATTGTACTGATGATTAATACTAGGCCGTCACAATACATTCTGTAGGGTTCCATATGGGCAGAGAAATATTTGCTCCTGATGTCCTCTGAAGAACACAAAATGTTTGCTCTGTTTTGTACAAAACGTAGTGAGAGGAATGTATTGTACGTTGTGCAATTTCACCGTTGAATTTAAAAGAATTTGCCATAAATGTGTTCAAATGGATGCCACGGAGTCGATTAGACAATCGATTTTTTCTCGCCATAAAACAATCGCCGGAATTTGTTTCAAAGTCACAAGAGACCGCCGACTGCATACAATTGTTGCCAACATATAAAATCAACATAGTCGCTCCAAAATGTTAGTATCTGTGATAGCGAATGAACAAAATATCTAAATGGAAAATACATGTAGCACGCAGGTGTCATTTATCACACCATGTAGTGGTCGTAATTGCTACTTACTTGGTGACTAAGCTTATCTGAAGCTCAGTATCGCCATATAACACAAGGCCACTGCCCACGAGAGCCAGTTCTGCGTTTTAAAATTAAGTAAAATTCTCCTCTAACAGCTACTTAAACGCTTGCAACATTTTCGTGTGAAAACTTTTTAAAGTAATTTGGTAAATGTGTGAAATACGTGTATTTAATAACTGTGCCGTATGCATTTCTTAAGACTCTGAGCGTAAACAGCGTTAAAAGTTGATCTTTGTAATGGTGAAGAGTTGTGTTTTCTTCGCGGTACGGACTGAATATTTAAATAATATTTAGACGAGCTTCGGCTTCAGAGGGTTAAGTGAATTCCTTCGTTGTGGTAAGGATCGTCCACAGAGGGTACGGCCCCAGATTTGGAAGGAGAGCAGTCGCCTACAACCGACAAGGGGTGGTCCCTCAGCTTCTGAGTTGGATGTAGGGTCAATATAATTTCACCATAGCAAATTTTTGTAGCAAAACTATTAAAGATTATAGAATCAAGGGGACTCTGGTAAGCTTCGCATGTGTGTGTGTGGGATTGAGAACACAAGAAATACATGCAGAATTTTGAATAGCGAACATCTTGGAAAACGCCCACACATAATACCGTGAAAGGGATTGGAGGATAAAAATTAAGATGGATCTTAGGGAGACAAGTTTGGAGGATTGCGGATGGATGAAAAGGGGTTCAAAATTTCGGAACTTTTGGTTCTGCTACCACAATATTAGCTTATCAATTGTGCTTATATCTGTAGCTTGAAGATTGTTGCACCTTTTATCAGTAACGTTTAATAAATCTTCTAACATTATCACGTGGATTTGTATCGAGTCATTGAAAGTAACAAATAAGATAATCTTATCGCCACTCCGTGAATTTTTTGGAATCATCATATAAAAACTCAGCTCCTGTTTTATGGATTTTACATAAATTATTTAAATAAGTCTGATATATCTCGTGTTGTACTCTTTTCCATTAAATTGCTTCGTTAGTTGTGACTGATGCAGATTGTTTTTAGCGATCTGGTCGGGAAAATTAAAATTAAGGAAAACTGGGACTTGAATAAGTTGACGAGAACTGATCCCCGGTCTCTTCAATACGACAGACATCCGAGGCGTTCAGGAGCCTTTCGTATTATCATTACGCCTACACGAGCAAGTGAGGATTACGTTTTAATGAAGTCCTGTTTTCTGTGTCCTTCACGTTCTGTTATTAAAAAATGTGAAGTTGATCTTTGCCTTCACGTGATTAAGCAGAGAATTCTTCATTACATGGCTAAAAAGACTTGTAATTATGATGTTGTTTGCTGA
The DNA here is from genome assembly GCF_000696155.1 of Zootermopsis nevadensis. Next base: position 371,621 of record NW_019059560.1, read on the forward strand.
ATTTTATCAGTCGATAATCGCTTAAATGAAGAAGAGAGACTTTGTTGAATGATAATATTGTTTATAAAACTCGTTAGAAGCACACCTCTTTTTGTAGGAACGACAGATATTCAAGTTTTAAAAAAATACGAATGAAAAACTGTTTACGTGCTCACGTCTACTTTGAATCTAATAAAGTAACGGAAGTAACTGCGAATAATGGACCGGGAAGGACAGGGGAGTGACGTTTTAAAGCTACATCGCGAAATTTTCTTAGAAAGACTGTATTTTTGGAACACGAGCTAGGAGTGAAGAAGATGGCTCTCACATGGGATATTGGCCGACGTTTCAGAGGAGCTTGCAGTGACAGTCATCTGGGCGATGAGTACACTGATGATGACAGTAATCTCCTCTGAAACGTCGGCTACACGGCGTGGGCCGGCTTCATAATCGTCTCCGCGAGAACTTGGACTCTCACGAGTCCGAAGTGTTACAGTTGTACCAATTTACTCAGTATTATCGATTTATTGATTATTTGCTAAGTAATAAAGTGCATGGAGCAGAAATATTTTTGAAAAGCTAGTAGTCGCTCAGCGAGGCAGGGAACTTTACAAACAGGAGCTTCGTAATTTGCATCCTTTACCAAACAGCATATAATTAGTGTAATCAATTAAATAATAATGAGATGGGTGATATATGTATGAGAAATTCATACAGTATTTTAGTTGGAAAATATGAAGGGAACAGAAATAATGAGATCTGTGCAATGACGTGAGAATAATATTAAAATGAATCGTAGTTAAACAGGTCTAGGATTCATGCGGCTAAGAAAATGGTCTACTTTTGGAACCTTCGGGTTACATAAAAAGCTGGGAATTTCTCGACCTACTCAGTTACTATCAGCTTCTCAAGAAGAACTCTGCTCCATGGACTTCGTCAGCACAAACTTAAGTAGATTTGATACAAATTACTAAGGAATGGAGCCTATTTTATTGTTTTTGTGCGTATTATCTTGGGATTATATCACATAATCAGTCATGGCTCAACGCATTGTCTCGGACGTATTTGTTCATGAATTAGTAAATAATGAAGGAAAAAAACGCGGATTATTGAAACCCACATATCATTTTCAGTTCGTCAGTCCATAACTGCGCCATTGTGAGCTGCCTTATATAACATGAGATTAGAAAACAAATATGCACGGTGTCCTTCGCATCGAAATCGTTTGCTGCTGTTCGTGAAGCATTTATCAGTTCCTTTCCTGACGAGGAAATACCGAATAAGACAACATTACACCGACTGGTAATAACATTTCAGGTGTCTTGTGGAAGACGGTGGATATTTTAGCATATTCTGTAACGCTGTTCTGTAAGTTCTTTCTCGTTAAAAAAAACAAAGAGTAGTTCCTTTGTCTTCTTAGACAAATGTCACCAAAGCTTACAAACGTTGTTTGTAGATGGGGTGGCGTTTTAAATTGAACACCCTGTACTTACAAAAATATTGGACAGTTTGTGGTTTAAAGTATCTTTTACAGGCTAACTCGTTTGAAAGGCGATGACTAAGACGTGCAGGTTTGATTCCACAAGGAAAATATGTTTGTTACGTATAATCCACAATTAGTCACAAGACAATTTTCGCAAATGTGAATAAATCTGCTTACTATATAATTCCTAGATGAAGATAGAATGATTACGCAGTAAAATTCGCCATTGCAATGAAAATTTACAATAAATAAAGCATAATCGGCATTTGCTAGTGTCACGTCAGCTCTCGGTTACACATTGTCACAGGATTTTACCTACAGTTTCAAAGTCTGAAGTCTAGCCTGACTGCACAAACTGCCCCAACCATCTACAGCCTAGTAGGTAACAAAATGTATCACCAATTTTATCTTTCAATAATTGTATTTTTCCCACAGAGTTAATTCTTCAGGTTTTGTATGGTTTTCAGAGTAAACAGCGATTATTTCCTTAAACAGCGTTAACCACTTGGTCTTCGTAATGGTGAAGTGTAGTGTTTTCTTCGCGGTACGGGCTGGATTCTTAAAAGAAACTACAGGACAAAATAAACTGATTAATAAGCTTACGTATGTCACACAAGGCCATACAAGTAATTTGTTCGTGAATTTGAGTTGTTGAACTCCTGAGCCATAACGACTAGAGAGTAATAGGACACATGCCAGAACTATTTGATAAATAACTAGCATTTCTGACTTAGATAAATAGGCTCCGACTCATTCTAACATATGTCTGACCTTTAAAAGCCTGTTAAAAACTTATGTGAAAAGTAACACATGGATTTGTAAATAACTAAAAACACGAATAAGTTATAACATATGAGAAGCTGGCACTCATTAGACTGACGTATTCACACGCGTAGAATCAGCTCACATGTCATGACGCTATCTGTTTAATCCTTTAAAATGCAACTCTTCTAAAAATATTTTAAAATGTGGCGATTACTTCGAAGTAAACATATTACGTCACTATTATAAGTGCATTTTCATTCTTTGAAGCAAGACGTTCATATAACTGCTTAAAAATTAAAAACGAACACGTGTATCTGAATTAAAAATATCAGTTGATTAATGCTTTTTAGGGATATAATCGCTGTTTGTTCTGAGAATCATACGAAGCCCATAGCCACGTAGGGAAAATCCTTAGTCATTGAAAATCAAGGCAGGTGGTACTATTGTATCTTAAAGAGTTAATAATATTTGGGGAACTATTATTTTTTTATTAAAAAAACCAAATAAATCCCACAAACATTCTCCATTAGTGACATTACACACAGTTACCACTGACCTCTAAAGGATTCATTTCAAAAACATGACTAAAGGTAAAATTCTGCGAACAAAGAACACGACATCAAGACGTGATAATTAGCTACGTGAATCACTCGTTCTTACGTCATTTCTTCGACCACCATTCACGGGCAGTTGTAGCAGAAGATGATAGTAGCTCAGCTCCCTAATCTTATAGAAAGCCAAAAATTTATTACTACGTTCAGAAGAACACGTCACTGGACCCTACTTCCACTTCTGATATCAAAAAATTCTCTCAGCACACTAGATATTATCGAATACGCTCAATCTATACTCTTTTCATATGTAAGAAACCAATATTTCGTATCCACAGAAACAGCAGGTAAAATCTTAATTTTGTATATTTTAATCTTTATGGTTTCGTATATTCGATACAAATCTGGAAGACAAAAGCGATGAGACCGAGAATAAGGCTCTAAGAGTAATGTCTGGACCTGACAATGAAAGTTTCAGGAGGATTGAGAAAATTTAATATCAAGGAACGTCATAATTTGTGCTGTTTGTCATAATGCATTATCTGACACGTTCTAATTCAGCCACTTCTGTTCCTTTGTAATCAGACACTAATCCTTGACACTGATAGTATAATACGATACACATTACACAGCCATTATCACCCAGAAGTTTCAAGACTTTCAAAACTTTCGTCTTGTGTACAGACTTAAAGCGCTCTTAACCCTTAGAATCCAAAGTACAGCTAAGAATTCGGCCCGTACCGCGAAGTAAACACAACACTTCACCATTACAAAGATCAACTGGTTAATCCTTTAAAGCCGAAGCTAATTTAAATATTATTTAAGAGTTCGACGCGTACCGCGAAGAAAACACCGCACTTCACCATTACAAGTATCAACTGGTTAACGCTGTTTAAGGAAATAATCGCTGATTATACAGAGACGCGTACGAAACACATAAATACAGAATTAAGAGTTATTGATTGTTAAAGCAATTACCACTGAGTTATAAAAGATTAATTATGCATTATATAACATGGCTTTATATTAACCTTAAATTCCGAAAAAAAAAATGGTAAGCTGTTGGTTTACGATCCTTTCTTAACTGTTGTGATAACACTGTTATCTGTAGGACCTCAAATTATAGATTTTGCTGTAGGTATAAATAATACAAAATAATAAAAGTAACATACGATCAATTTTCACCTTACTTTTCATATAAGAATTATACAATTTCACAATCACATTTCTGCATATTTCACTTCCGTTGAACTAATTCTTATTGCAAGTTGTAAAATATATCCACACTACAACAAATCTGCGCTGTAATGTTTTCTGTTAATTTCCTCGGGATTTTATCATAATCTGGAGCGTCTACTTCAGTTCTGAACTCTGGCGTCTAACAACTTTTGAAACGGAAGCCTGTTATCGGTATTAGTTGTTACCACCAAAATGTTTATCAGTCATTGTTACTTTCTATATATGTAACTAGCACACCCTGAAGCCAAGGCGTTTAACGACGTTTCAGGAAGATGTAAACAGAAAGTTTCTCCTAAACGACGACATGTAACTACGTCGTTACAACCCAGTACAACAACATCGACATTTTCGCCACCGAGACAACTTTAATTCCTACTCATTTTACGTCTATTTAAAAGTAAACTGGCTAAGTCATCTCGTTTTTTTTTTATAACGGTGCTATGAAAAATAAATTTCATCTTTCAGAACAAAGATAGTAAGAAATGTCATTGAATAAATTTCGATAAACAAACAGAGTTCGTAAGTCTTTACAGTATGCACATATTCATACGCAGTTTAAACATCAAGCATTTTGAAGATGGCTGTTTTCTGGGGTGTTGGTGATAGCCCTGGTGATGGAGGGACAAAGCGTTGGTTAATTTGTGCTGGACAACACGGTTTAATATCCCAGAACACAGCCACCATCACACTCGTCGCCCAGAGAAACTGAAATATAATTAAGAATACCATTTACCTTTCACAGCCTTCTCGATTATCACAGTTTCTGATGCCACCTGTTGCTTTATAACACCATCACATGACAATCGCCGCCGAGGGTGTTACTGGCTACCGTACACACTGCACAGCTCTGCACACACTGAGTTTTGTCAGTCGGAATACAACGGATCAAGTACGCAGTGAGGGAGACGTTGCTAATGGTGGGGGAACTAGGGATATTTTGTGAATAGGAAGGCCGATGGATTCTAAGATAATTCGAGGATTTCACGGCGGTGAGTTCGAATATGTCTCCTGGGTTGTAGTGCCATGTAGTGTGGTAGAAGTTTACCAGCGTTTCAGAGGCCTTTGCTGCCTCCATCAACAGGGCGGTGAGCAAACCGTGCGTGTTTAGGCCCCCCCGTAAACAACCGTTTTCCTAATGACAACCCTAAATATATCAGAGAACTCACATGTCCGTTGTCTGTAACTTAAATTTAAAAAATCAGGGTACAGAGAATCTTGAAATTTCTTTATTACTGTAGTTTTTATAGGTTTTCGTGTATTATCTTTAGTTTAAATATTACGTTTATGATTTAGATTTATTGACATGTTAACAAAATAACAATATGGAATAGTTTTTTTTAAAAAAAACTGTTAGGCGCTCAATTAGTCAAGAAATTTTTGTTGCAATGCTCACAAAAGCTAATTATATGAATCCAATCGAAATAGTCGTATCCTTTTAAATCAATTTTAATATTATCCCACCAACTTACTCATAGGTCTTCCAAATAGTCTCTTCCCCTCAGGTTTTCTGACAAAAATTGTATTCCCTGCAGTAAGTTGGATGATTGGGGTTCAATTCCCAGCAGGGCAGAATTATTTTCATCAACACAACGTCCAGATAAACTCTGGGTTAACCCGGTCTCCTGTCCAATGGATGTTAGGGTCCTTTCCCCAGGAGTAAAGCTACCATAATGAGATGATAACCACTTATATTCATCTAGTAATGTTAGGAATGTGTGGAGCTATACTTCCACTCCCCCCACACGTCTGAATGACGCGTGCTTAATTGAGTACCAGGGACAGAAAATTTTACAAATTATGAAGATCTTCATTATGCTGATGTTTCTGACATTTCATAAACACTATTTATTTCTGAATCATAGAAAATTTGGTGGTCATTATCAAAAATACCTTCTTAAAAGTTATGTTGAAAAAAAAAGTTGACAGTTGAACCACGGTTCCGGAGAATCTGACGTAAATACGTCTCTGCAATCTAATGTAATAATTCTTATATAAGATAAGTACTTGTGATATTCTAAAACGTAAAATATTATCTACTCTACGACGCACTTCTCCTACAAGCGATTCACAACAAAGCTCTTTCCACAATAACGAAAGCGGATTGTTGACGGCAGTAATGTAACACAACAATGCCGAGTAAAACAGATGACGCAGGAGTTCATATAAAAGCTGACCATTGTTGTCGGTCCATATTTATACATTGTTGATATGGATCTTACACGTTTTCCTTACACATTTTCCTAATGTTGTTTTTGTCGAATTACCCTTCCGTATAGACGTATTTACGTCAAAAGACAATGGACTGTCAAATACAGGAAAAAATCATTTGTTGGCACAAACTAATGGTTTTATTTTATTTATTTAGTGTTCTGTCTGACGACAGGTCCATATGAACAGGATCCTTCCATCCTTTTCTCGGACTGGGACCTGTTCATATACGTTCTTGGCAGATGATCCAGAAGTGGTTTGCCATTGCCTTCTTCTGGGTGTGAATGGAGTAATTGTTGGGATGCCACAGAGAAACCGGGGAAGTTTTATTTATTTAGTGTTCTGTCTGACTACAGGTCCATATGAACAGGATCCTTCCCTCCTTTTCTCGGCCTGGGACCTGTTCATATACGTTCTTGGCAGATATCCAGAAGTGGTTTGCCATTGCCTTTTTTTGTGTGTGAATGGAGTAATTGTTGGGATGCCATGGAGGAAAACTCCGTGTTGCCTAGACCACGGCCTTGCCCAACACAAGTTATAAATTCGGGCACCGCCGGGAATCGAACCCGAGACCCCAGGATTACAAGGCCAGCGTTCTAACCGCTAGACCACCGTGGCTAAAAATCATCTAAATATAGTTGGACGCATTTGAAAGCTTAATGACAAATAAACACAGAAAATCTAATAAACAATTTTTGTGCAAATTTGCCTGATAAGTTTGAATGGCCTTGAATGAAAGTAATTAGTTCATGCATATTCATTCTGTGCTGCTATTAATTTTCTTAAAATCATTAGTGTTATCATACTTTTTATCTATGACGTACTGATAATGAAAAATGTGACACCTTCGCATTAGTCACTGCCTGGCTCTGACTTGAGCGACCGAGTCTTCATGCTTTTAATATTATTATGTGAAAACCGTCAAAATGTTGAAAACTTTCTTTAATACGTAGGATTTTAGGTTTTCACGACAGTGAGTCTGAAGATGGCTGTCTTCTAGGTTGTTGCGCCGTGTAGTCTGGTAGAAGTAGGTCCTTGCCGCCTCCAACATCACTTATCTCCTGGACCAACTTATTTCAGGTTTTAAATAAACACTAATGTTTGTTCAGTGATAAGAACACTAACAAAAAAAAAAGGTATCTCTGCTGGATTGAGAATAAGACCTTCCATCATATACAAATGTGAAATCTATTAACTCTGTACTGTCAATCAGTTGTAGTAACATTCAAAACTTAAATTAAATTAAATCCGTGGCGTAACAGCTCCAGAGAGCCTAAGCCGACTAGCCTGACTGCTGGCCCCACGTTCACATGCCTAAGCAGAGGTGAACGATCATCCAACCAGATACTGTATAGGGTGACGTGTGGTCAGCACGACGAACCCCCAGCCATTGCTAGCTTTCCTGACCGGATTACGCTACTCATTGTAGCTCCCCAATTTCCTCACGATGCTGGGTTGGCACAGGTCCCATTCACGGTCGAAAGTTCATGAGAACATTTTTTCTCCCCCGAGACTCAAACCAGCGCGTATTCTGTATCGCTGGTCCGAAGCATGATGCCTCAGACCGCGCTGCTACGGCGCGGGACTGTAGTAACATTCACTGCCTTGAAATATTAGTGATTCTTTTATTCTTGCAAGTAATAAAAAATAGTTTCAAATGAAGCACATGAAACATGTCAAGATTATTTGAAGCGATAAGGAACAGGAAATGAATAACTGATATTTCTCAAAAAACATGAAACTGTTCATGAATCTTCAGGAAACCCCAGGAAATACATTCATGGTATCAGGAAATAAATATAAAAATTTTATGTTTACAAAACAATTTAATTGTCGTATGACGTGAAGCGTTCACGGCGACTACATATAATAAAATCTTCTCTGGCCACAAACTGTGCAAGGTGGTTTAACGGAGAAAACGCCAACGTTTCGAGAACCATCTTCATTCTCGTCCTCAGGGTACTGACAGTAATGTATTATAATGATAACATTATTTCAGACAAACAATAAATGGGAAGTGCGTATGTTCAAAATCACAAACAAGTTCAGTAGCTCCACTTACTACATAGATCATTACCCTTAGATCATAATTTTGTGATTTAACACATACAAGAATGAAAAATTATACTTTGAGAATGACTATGAAGATTCCACATGGAAAACCTCATGAAGATTATACACTGTGAATATTCTTGTGCACGTGTGCGCAAAACGTAAGTCCTTCCATGATGAGGGTGTGTGTGTGGACACGTCCCTGTGCGCGTGTTGTTGAACTTGGAATTATTACACCAAAACATGAGGCAGAGTGTTCATATCCTGCTGGAGCAAATTCTTGTCTCGCAGGCGAGCCTGCAGCAAACTGTGTTCCAACACTCCCACCCTCACATCCATTCCAGTAATCTCGCTCTTGATTTGTGAAATCGCCTTCTTTATATTAACTAGCGGAGCTATGATAAATATAGAAACAGAGCAGTACAGACTTCAAACAAAACTAAAATAAAATAAACATATTTTTATATTTTCCAAATATATTCTTCTGGGTTGTTGCGCTGTGTGAATATATCCATTGCCCTGAAGACAGAGGCAGTGTGACCTCTGAAAGAAGTTCACATATCGCTGATACAAATCCATTTTCCCACCTGGATAAAAGTTCTTCCTATGACACCGTCAGGATAGAAGACAAATGATGATAATTGCTGAACATAATATTTTAAAACCTGGTGAAGCTATCCGAACATCATTACAGGTTTTACATATATAATTTATTGTTATAAAGCTGTACATACTGGGAACGACCCGTTCTTCAAGTGCCTGAGCACTGCGGGTCCCAACTTTTTCGTTGGCTCGATCTATAGACATTTTGGTAGGACTCCTTGGACGAGGGATCGGCCCGTCGCAAGGCCTCTACCTGTACACAGAAAAACGCGGACAGACATCCATGGCTTGAGTGGGATTCGAACCCACGGTCCCAGCGACCGAGCGGCACAAGGCCCACGCCTCGGGCCGCGCGCGCACTGCGGACCCCACAAAGCTGCACATACTATGTACAAATAACTTTCTTCTGAGATGTTGCACCACGTGGTCTCGTGGAAGTTTATCAGACTACACAGCACAACATCCGACAAGATACTTACCTCTACGCTACCCACCAAGAGAACCTGGAATCTCTTATACTGCATTAAAATTAGAAATTATTCTTCATTGTATTTTTTACATACACGATATTAAGAAGTGATTCTAATAAATTTAGAGACCTTAAAATTAAATCTGTGTCTTGTGTCACATACAGATTTCTTTAACAAAAATTAAAAAAGTTTGATTTCAGTTTTATATTTTACCGATAAGAACAAAACATTTTCTTTACTTTTCCTTTTACTAGTTTTAACCGAGATTCAGGTTGCAGAATGGGTTGTACGGCAGATTCCCTTCTGAAAATCGCTTGAAAAATCTGTTTTTTAAATTGGGAAACCAATTTCATTGTAAAGAGTGGGGTATGGAGAACAACTTTCAATTCAATTATTAATGCACATGGCACAGATTTCCTGACAACAGAAGTGTCCCCGCTCACAGAAACATGACTGTAGTGAAGAAAACATATTTTAGGCGACTTACTTCCGTCTGTCATGCTAGAACCTCTTTCATCCATCTCCTGCTTCACGGACTCCAACTCCTCGGTAACCCGAGCCAAAATACGTGATCTCTCCTTAACGCCGCCACTCACTTCACGGCACTGCTCATTCACTCGTGCAAATTCGTCCTGTGCAGAATAAGCGAAGCTCGTTACGTCTTATTTATTTTGCGACGTCTTAAAGGGAAGGCAACTCCTACTACGCAATTCACCTTCTTACATCAACGATGAACAAGTCATTATTTTCAATTTTTGACGTAATTACGTCTATATGGAAGGGTCAGTGTCATTCCGCAAAAAAGTGTAA
>NW_019059560.1:393967-432774 GCF_000696155.1 Zootermopsis nevadensis
AACTGACATTAACAGTTATATCAGTAGCAATTTACATTTAACTGGTTAGTAGCTGCACTTTCCAATAACTAGTTATTTGCAGCAACTGTTTGAATTAGTGGAACTGATAACTGCCATATCGCTGTTAGTGGAGATCCCGATCACGTTTCACTGAACAGTAGCTGAAGTCGGCAGCTGAATTACCAGTAACTAGTTTCCTGCTCTTATTTAAATAACAGGAACTGGTAACTGACAATAACAGTTATATCAGTAGCCATTTACATTTCACTGGTTAGTAGCTGCATCACGTCCTTTAACAGGCAGCCTGACGGATAATTATGTGGGAGACATTCTGTTCACTCCTGGGTTATTTTCTCTCTCGCTTTGAATTTGTACGTATGAATTCGTCAAGAACGTTAAAGTAGCTGTTATATCTGTGCATTTATTTTCGGGGGGGGGGGGGGGGGGTTTGATTGTGTTTTAAAATCTTCAGTAAGACACTAAACTAACCCCCTTTAGTGTTTCATTCAAGTGTTTTAACCCTTGAGTAACAAACTAAACTCCCCCCCCCCGAATGGGGGTTAAAACGGCATTGTTGTGTTCCACAACAATGCCAGGTAAACAAATATAAGGTGACAGTGTTGATGACGTCATTTTTTGAAGACGACAAATCACAAATTTTTATAGTAGATGTACTGTTTGTGCGGATTTTGATGCTACAGACAGTTCAAATCAGAGTCTTTCTTGCATTGTATCTCTGTTCACGTCATAATTTTTAGTGCAATTGATGGCTCTAAATCTGACCAATTTTCATAACATCATGTATGTAAATGAATAAGAAAATTGGATGATTATGCATTTAAGTGCAGTATACTGCAAATGTACAAATGTTTTTAATACTCATTTTGAAACTGCTCTCTTTTTAATTAGCACATAATGTAATTTTGTAGTGTTGAGATCAGAATCAGTGACTTCTTACCATATTGTTTGTTGTGAATACATTATGTTTCAAAATGTCTTACTTTGTGTACATACTATATATATAGCTATATGTTTTACCTACAAAGCAGTACAGTGTTCTTATGTGCATTTTTTGAATTTTATAAAATTATCTGTACTGTATTCTTAATTTTACCATTGAGGTTTTTTGGTATCTTTATATCATTAAACTCAACCTAACCAATACGCCTATCCATATCCTTCTTGTAACTGCTGTGTCACACAACATTCTGAGTATTTGGAATTTGGTGCTAGATTGTAAATGTACTTTTTTTTTCTTATTTTGTTGGTGGTGAAGTTTAGAGAATTATGGATATAGCATAAATATGCAATTTTAAAAATTTGAGGGTAAGTAGGTACCACAAATTGTTTCAATAACTTATTAAGAGATTGCACTTTTAATTTCTTATTCTTGTTGGGTGTAAATGTACATAGTCTGCAAGTAATTTAACTGTCAGTACTCTGGCAATGGTATTGAAACTTTCATGATGTGCCTGAAACTTTGAATTTGTAAGGAATGATGACCACTATTTGGAACATGCATTAGAAAGAAAATAATTTGAGTTCAGAATATAATTAGGTACGGCCGCAGTGACTCAAAATTAGACTTCTTCAAGGGGGAAAATTGGGGTTGTGTCCATCTTCCAGGGAGAAAGACATTTCAAATTTGCCGCGTTTTAGATGGCATGAATGTCATGATTGAAAATTGCTCTATTTGACACTAATGAACGTTTATAAAAGCATCTTGCAAGAAATGTTACCTCACACTGATTACTATATTTTATTTCGTGCTCTTGAAGAGAACAAAGTTAGCAGAAGGTTAGTTTTGCAATATTTTATTCTTTCTTTTAGCTTATCGTACATCAATGGTTGCCGGATGTGAACTGGAATCGTCTACACTGCTTCCGTTCACGGTGATTGGTGGAAGGGCAGATGTTTTTCTAAATATTTAGAAGTGAGTGTCATTCTTCTTTGACGTTTGAATTAGGGGTTTCAGCCCATAAATAGCCAGTTTATTATATTTGTTTCACTTAATGTAGATGCCCTGTTCAGTTATGTTGCAGTACGAGTTGTCTGATCGTAGTGTCGTCCAAGATGAACTAATAACGTAGGCCTGTGTGCTGACCGCTGTCTAGCTTGGTTTTGCAGGATACCCCTATGCTACGAACTTTATTTATGATTTGGTTTGAAGAAGAAAAGTAATAAAAGTGAAGTGCTTGTTATAATGTGGCAATAAATCCACACCTTAACCCAGTGTGTGCTTGGCGTAAGCATGGCTGGCACAAAGAATACCGCTCATGTGGTACAGTTGAAGCCTGTGGAGGTACCCAAGTGTATGCAGGATGGGGAGAAGTTCATCAAATGGGATGAGGTAAGGTAAAAAATTCTCTGAAGGCTTGTGACTGGTTTGTTTATTATACATCAGCTGGAATGGGGCAATTCAAAATATTCTCTAAGGGTGAAATTCAACAGACAACCAAAAAGTGTTTGACATCTGATAGAAAATCATTAGAATAGTGGCAGGTGTTGGAAAAGAAGCTGTTGTAGAGAACTATTTGAGAAATTCAGTACACTTTATCTTGCAAGTAATTTCTTACTCCAAATACAGTCACTCATCAGCAACATGGAAAGGTTTTAAACAAATTCTGACATATATTACATATATTTCAAAGTAATATGAGGTACGCATGGTGCTGCCAATCATTTGAACTTTAACAGTGACTGTGATAAGTATAATGGAGGTGGGAATCAATGAAGCAAACTGGATGCAGCTAGCTCAGGATAGAGTCTGGTGGTGGGCTTTTATGAACGTGGTGATGAACCCTCAGTTTCCATGAAGAAAATGACAAACTGAGGAACAGTCGACCTTTCAAAGAATATCCTGCTTCATTGAGAGATTGATAAGTTTGACTGTAGCAAGGTTTGAATTTGAGTTTTATTTGCTAATACATAAAATGCTGCTTTATGTGTAATTGTTATCATAGACCCACAGCAGAATTTTAAGCAACAACATTGTAAACACAAGTAATTGTTACCATAGACCCACAGCATAATTTTAAGCAACAACATTGTAAACACATTTACTGTTCTTTGAGTATACTGAAACTTTCAGATTCTGAATGAATACACAGCATTGCAAAATCTGAAAGTATATAGGGAGTGTGGTTGTAGAATTCCACTCATTTGATGTCTTGGTAGTTATATGGTGGTGAGTGATACATGTCTCTGTCCAGCTGTTTGGCCCTCCTGGTGCCAGTCAGGTCAGAGATTGGGGAAGCCCATGAGCTAGTCCGAAAATGCTAATGAAGAAAAGTTTTCTGACTTTCTTGAGAATCAAAAATACAGGTTGTACTGCCTGTCTGGCCATATTAAAAACCTCTCTTTATCAAGAAGTTTCTTAGGTCCCCAGAGTATTGAATGAAAAGAAATCTGAAATTTCTTCTAATAAGCAGAGACTTTCATCATGGGAAAAAATAATAATTAATGCAAACCAGTCTCCTTGAATGTGATATTTATTGTTTTCGGTCATGCTATCATTGAATTTACCTGAGAAGGACTGTTCCTGTCACAAATGACAAAAGAATCTCGATTGATGCCAGATATGTACAAAATACTTGGTTGTAATAGACAGAGAAAGAAACTAGAAATTTGTACTGCTCACGAACGTTAATGATGTAACAACATGAATTTGTCTTACTGTAGGCTGTAAAGGTTTAGTCTGCAGTTTTCTTTTCATCTACTGACAAGTTCCTTTTACTAAGCAGAAAAAAGACCAGGTCCTTCGGGTTAATGTTATAAACAACTTTTTCTGTTATTTCAAGTTTTGGCCTGCCTAATATTTCAAGCCCTTGTTTAATATAATAGTCAGGAAAGCCAATGACAAATATCTCATTTGTACTTTGGACAGGATTCAAAGCTGTGAAGTCAGAAACCAAGGCCATCATCTCTTTCACTTTGTAGTGACCTTGGTTGTTACACTTGTAATTTGCTTCTATCTTGCTAGCTTCAACACTTACATATGTCTTTCTATACCTTATACTAGTGTATTAGTGACTTTACAGTTAGTTGGTTTACGATATCATTGCTTCTTTGTGGAGCTTCGGTGGAGCATTTATGGCTCAAGACGATTCCCAGTGTGTAATAAAGTTTCCTTGATTTATTTTGACAGTCAGCTTCTGTTCTTACACACAATTCATGCAGTCAGGTATATTACAATGCATGATAAGGGGCAGGTTACTGCTTTATTATCAGATGTATAGTTACCACATGTGAATGTCTCCATTCAGGTGGTATGATAGTTGTTTCCCTTGACAGTGAATAATTGCAGAACTTATGCATAATTCATGCTTGGAAAACTTTGAAACAGAATAATAAAGGAACCTGGCAGTCATGACACAGTCTCAATTATGATAAAAGACTTTTAATAGTTCAATTGAAGAGCATTTGGAATTTGGTGATTAATTTATGAAATTCTGTCAGTAATGTTACGACGAGCTTGATGAGGGTTTTTTATCCTTTTTTCATCTGATGACAGAAGTAGAACGAACTTCTAGCACATTGTGGTTTTAAAAAACCTGGTTGGCAGACAAAGACCAAAAGAACAATTTAACCCAACTCTGTTAATGTTTGAATCTGTATTTCATGACAGTTTTATGTTTCACAATTTTTCAATTTGAAACTTTTGGTTCGCTGTTGCTTGTTACAGGATACAGGATCTGGGACACCTGTTACTCTGCGAGTTGACAAAAATGGTTTTTATCTCTATTGGGTTGATCAAAACAAGGTATGTAATTTTTTCACTGGGTGTTCGTTTTGTGTGTAGAAACGCGCATACAGTGAATAGCTACTGCTCCCAGAATTTCTTTGATCCTTTTATGTGTACTGAACTGAAAGCACATATACATTCCTTGTCATATTACTGACCTGGTATTTTCAAAAGAGTGGTGATCGCGTGTTATTTGAGAAAATAAACACATGCATATTGCTGAGTTGAGATTATTATATTTAGACTTTGAACAACAATGCTTCATTGTGTTACATGTAAACACGCTTGTACTTTCATTGATACACACAATCAAATTGATCTTATTTTATTTGGTAATGGGAATTGTTTAGGTATGTCTGACTGCAGAGTGGCTGTGGCCAACAAAGGGTGGTCCTTTAGAGGGTTGGAGCAATTGGCTTACTCAGAGTAAAGACTTGTCTTGATATGAAATGCTACACAGGATCTGTGATGTGCTTAAGAATGACTGTGCGTCATACTGTCTGCTAAAGAGAATGGACATTTAGCCTTTGCGATGAGTCACATTGATGCTGGGTAAAAATATGCAGGCGGAGAGAACAGAGATGATGAAGACTGCATGTTGTCAGCAGACACCATTTTTATTTTCCTTTGTATGAACTTCATCACTGCAAATGCATTTGAGATTCTAATGTATTACGTAACAGAATTACATGTATATGTACACATTCTTATTTTAATCTTTGTAGGAAACATTTAACTTTTAATATTTACAGTGATTTTATATTATTCATCAAGTGCTTTTATTAAGATTTGATGAACTTGTAATTTGTGGTTAACATGCATGTAATAATTGGAAAAGTAGCTGTTATGAAATAGTAAAGGAATTTTCCCAGTGAGTTTCATGAGCTGTAAAATGATTATGAAACAACATTGTGGAATGACTTTAAACTGGACTTTTGAGTTTCCTAACTGGCTTAAAGGCATACATGTTATTTTAACTCTTACATGACTAAATGCAGTATTAACTGAACTAACTAGATGGCTTAGCGAACCCAAAGGCTTATCACCGAAATAACCAAAGCCCTCCACTGGTCACTGACCTGGGCCAACAAAATCCAATTGCCTTCAACTCCTATCTCCCATAGATCCCACTTGATATTATCCTCCCATCTATGTCTAGGTCTCCCCAGTGGTCTCTTCCCTCAGGCATCTCTACCAATACCTGGTGCACACCTCTTGCCCCATTCATGCACACCACATGCCCTGCCCATCTCATTCTTCTTGACCTAAATGCAGTATTACTTCTTGTAATGGTAATACAACTGCATGCAAGCAAGGCATAAATTCTGTCCTGTGATTCTGATGACATAAGGAATGTTGGAGTGTATGGAGGTACGATGTGTATTGATTGGTCTGTATTTAGGTGGGTACGGTCATGGATTCAGATACTGTGGAATACCGATAGTTTCATAAAAACATATTTTGTACGATTTTCATTCCTAGTACTGCTGTTTCTATTGAAGGTAATTACATATAAAAATTCAGGATGCAATGCAGACACGGTGGTCTAGCGGTTAGAACGCTGGCCTTGTAATCTTGGGGTCTCGGGTTCGATTCCCGGCGGTGCCCGAATTTATAACTTGTGTTGGGCAAGGCCGTGGTTAGGCAACACGGAGTTTTCCTCCGGAGCTTCCCTGGTTTCTCCGTGGCATCCCAACAATTACTCCATTCACACACAGAAGAAGGCAATGGCAAACCACTTCTGGATCATCTGCCAAGAACGTATATGAACAGGTCCCAGTCCGAGAAAAGGAGGAAAGGATCCTGTTCATATGGATCTGTCGTCAGACAGAACACTAAATAAAAAATAAATAAAACAAAGATCACCTGATTCGCGTTAAGGTAAATAATCACTGTGTACACTGAGAATAATACGAAACCCACAAAATACGATGTTATTGAATGTTAAAGTAGCTGGTATATTATATCATCAGACTTTAAAGGGTTAATTCTCCGGTACTGTAAACCGAAAGAAATAAAATCACACGATTCAGCTCTACGGCACTCGAATGTATTTAACGGAATCATAATAAGTCTGTAAAACTAAAATCCATTTCACAGATCTTTGTTTTATATTTACCGTTGAATCATTACCAATGAAGGAGGCTTCATCACCCACGTGTTTTATAACAATTATGAACTACTGAAACTCTGGCTTACATTATTTTCATACGTCTGTGTTCATCTCTTATCCCGAAAGATTTCTGAGCGAGTAGACAGAATTATATAAAACTCGGTATGAACATAGACCAAATTTACTGGCAACTGGGCGAATAATAACTCCAGTCCTGATGATGATGCAAATCTCTTTGTGACAAATGATAAGTGGGCGTGTCTACTAGTGGAAACTATGAACAGAAATGGACCAGAAACAGAGTAGGATAATTAATCTGCTATTTAGTCTGTTGCTGAGATCACTATAAAGACTGAACACAGACTCAACGTCATTTTTTTCGAAAACTTGTTCAGTATTTATATTTTATTGTTGTATAAAAATGAGACTTCGCAGGAAAGTGTTTACATATCCTGGGAAAATACAGGACAAACTCTTATATTTATCGTAATCTACGTCCTGGGGGAAAAAATTTAAGTCTGTGCTCATAAGAACTCGACATTGTCTCTGTGTGTTCCCTTTGTGATTTTCGACAAATTGACCGATTTTTACAGAAACTGGTATAAAAGTTAGGTTATTCGGGGGTAATCCCAAGTTCGAATTATCCAGTTTTCTACAATCTGTACATAAACTATTATCAACATGACAGGCACACGAATCTGTGAGTATAACATAAACTTAACAAAGTTCTTAAAATATTTATGTAAGCGTGTCTGGTTAAATTCGGTTTGAAAATTATTAGTTATTACAGTAAGATACTGGCCTATTCGAAGATAGTTTTCTGTCTTCTGGGTTAGGTTAGTGCCTCCATCATCACCAGATGATACTCTTTACCATGCTCCTGATAATGGAAACAGCAAGTACCTCTGAAACGTCCATAAACATCTACCAGACGTTTAGACGCAGTAACCCATAAGACAGCCATCTCTAATTTCGCCCCCGTGAGAACCTCAAATCTCACTACTTTTATATTGATTTTATTTTTAAAATAAATACTTTCATATGATTAGGCGTATTTAAATGTAGACCTACAAAATGTCTTGAAGCCAGTAAATTTCAGTAGACCTCCTGCTAAATACGCCTAAATACTGTATTTAATTAAGACTGTTGTTATTTCATGTATCAAAAACAACACTGTATTCATGAAACGAGCAATTCTAAAAAGATTTAATTAAATAAAAACCTAAAAGTATCTTTGTATATAGTGATTATCGTAGTAAAACAGATGAGTAATATAGAAATACTGTCATCAGATGCACACTTTCGCTAATGTCCATACAGTTAAAAATATTTTTGGAAGCCACCGTGTATGGCCTGTGGTGGTCTTTGAAGCCACTCCACTACAGCCTTGAACTAGCTTGGACTGGACACAAGGAACCTTCAAAACCTTTTTTTTTTTTGCAGGTGTGGTGGAACTTCCAAACGGAGGTTAATGACAGCAGCTCAGTTCGTAGAATTTCTGAACAAAACACAGCGAGATCCCCGACTGAATGAAATTTTGTATCCATATGCCAATACATCAAGGGCCAAAGATCTTGTTCAGCAGTATGAACCTAACAAGTACAATGCGCAGCGAGGTACAGCTTCACATATTTGTTCTGTCCTTATGTTATCATCGTCTAAGAAAGAAACTGTTGGTGTAGTGGCAGAACCCACTGGTTAGTCTAGTTTCTTTGTCTGCAGAAGAAACAGAAATGTTTTGTTGAACCACTTGAAATGATTCTTGCTGTTTATGTATTGATCACAAAATTTGTTTCCTTTCATACCACGTGGTTTATAACTTAAATGATACAATTATTTGTGTGTGTCCAGCATCCTTTATTATTATGTGTCAGTTGTTGAGCAGATTCCTTTTTGGTCTCAAGGGGCCGTCATCATTGTTACTTACATAATATTTATGTGCCATGTTGTATTTTGTAGTGTAGAAGTAGAACTCAGTTCTGTCTGATGTGCGATTGCTGCCAGCTACGTGTTCATTGTGTCCATCGTGCTGGGTTTATAGGGTTTGTTGTCTGTGCTACATTAGGAGATGTTTTTCTGTTTAGGTCAGTTCAGTTTTGATGGCTTTCTGAGGTATCTTATGAGTGAAGACAATCCCATTGTTTCACCTTCAGAACTTGACCTCTCAGATGATATGGACCAGCCATTACCACACTATTTCATAAATTCTTCGCACAACACATATCTGACTGGTAAGCATCTGAATTATATTTTGTATCTGTCCCAATTCTTGGCTATCTTTTACAGTTTCTTATACATAATCATTATCATCATATGTTATTTGATATTTGTTGTTAGATACTTTATGTAACAACCTGCTAACAGGGATTTTTGCATGTGCGTGTGTTTGATAATTGTATATATCCTGTTTATATGATACTGGCAAAGACATAATAATCTATGAAATATTAATCTGTATAAAAAGAATGTACATACAGAATTGTAAGAGGAACAATATGTTTATGAATAAACAAATGACTGATCATGTACATAGAGAATTGTAAGAGGAACAGTATGTTTATGAATAAACAAATGACTGATATTGACTTTCGAATACAGAAAATGGTGGGTGTATAAACGGGATTCAATGTTGATTTTCATAGAAAAGTATGATATTGTAGAAGATATAAAAATTTGTTGTAGTTTGCAGAGGATGAATATAAATTAGCATATAATAAAGAGAATTATATACACATATACAAAGTGAGCAGTGTGTTGGTTATAAATGAGAATGATTTGAAACATTTCAGGGAGAGATAGGTAAGTATCACTGTTAATATTTAATGTGATGAAACATTGATGATTATAAAAGTTATAGAATAGTGATCTAATTATACTAATATTGGTTGTTTCCAAAGTGGGGCCAGTCAGAAATGTTTTATTTCAGTCTGTGTATTGTGTAGACTTCATACAGTGAACAACGTATGAAATGTTCCGGGAATATTTAGTGTTACATACTGCTGATAACTTCCAGGTGCCTTCCGTGGCAGTATGCACCAGTACATTAGTACTGGCACCTGTTCTTCAAAATATAAAATAGATTGCATTAAAATTGTTGAACATAAACTCAAAGTACTGCCATTTTTTGTGCAAAAATATCCTCCTCTCTTTGCAATTTCAAATTGTATTCCAGGCCACCAACTCACAGGTAAATCATCAGTAGAAATGTACAGGCAGTGTCTTCTTGCGGGCTGTCGCTGTGTAGAATTGGACTTCTGGAATGGGCGGACTGAAGAACCAGTCATTGTTCACGGTTATACATTGGTACCTGATATTTCTGCTAAGGTAACAGGAAATTTCACTGTGGCATTCTGTTTATTTATTTTTCAGCAAGTATATTTTGTATGAGAAAAAGTAGGCACATGTAGTTACGTAGTGTTTGTGGATTTTGGAATAATTTATAGTAAATAGCCTGCACAACAAAAGCAATCTACCAGTGATTTGACTGACCATCGGCTAGTTATGATAAGAGTTTGGCTGTATGTTGGTGTTACCTTTTGCAGGAAGTGATCGAAGCTATTGCAGATTCTGCGTTCAAGACTTCAGATTACCCAGTGATCCTTTCTTTTGAAAATCATTGCAACCCTCGGCAACAAGCTAAGATAGCGCAATATTGTCGAGAAATTTTTGGAGAAAAATTGTTGGATTCTCCAATAGATTCACACAAAGTAAGTGTTATTAATGTATCGACTTATCCATAATTCATTCACTGTTTGTTTATTAATTGATGCCTGAGTTTAAGGATACGTATTTGTAAGTGTCTTAATGATGGAGGACCGTGTTTGAAAGTTTTTCAGTCTGTATCATCCCAAAGCATATCCATTTTCATTACATGCTTATTGAGTTTAGTTAATCTGCCCTAGCAAACACCATCCTGTAGTTTAAGGTGATTTTTGTTTTTTCAGCTGGAACCAGGAACACTTCTTCCGCCACCTTCGCTCTTGAAAGGGAAAATCATAATAAAAAATAAGAAAAAACATCACCACCACCATCATCATCACACGGACACCAGTCAAAGTAATTCACAGTCATCACTACAGCAGGATATTATTGGGTCTGCAGTGGGAGCTGCCGAAGTAGAACATGGAAATGGCGACATCCCTCACCACCCTGCCCTCCAAGTTCGTCAGAGTAGCAAGGAGAGCGCTCATGAAGAAGATGAGAATGGTGGGTATATAGCAGAAAATTCATGACCCAGTTCATGAATAGTATTTTGGATATGTTTTATGTGTATGTAACTTTCAGCTGAAATATGTTTTGTTGTTCAAACATCATTACAGATGATGATGAAGAAAGCAGTAGCGCTGAAGAAGTTGAAGAGGATGGTCCTGGTGATTTTGTTGTTCAAACATGATTACAGATGATGAAGAAGAAAGCAGTAGCGCCGAAGAAGTTGAAGAGGATGGTCCTGGTGAGATCAAACTACGGCTTCAGGAGAAACCTTCATCAGACAAAGTTTCAGCTGCCAAGGAATCTGAGGCAGGGGCTGAGATATCGGCACTTGTAAATTACGTACAACCTGTTCATTTTTCATCTTTTGAAAATTCTGAAAGTGAGTACACACTTTCATTTGGCATCTCCTAACTAGTGTCTGTAGACATTTGAAGGTGCCTTGTATGTCTAATATTCTTTTATTAATAGCATTGGGAGTTTGCTGTAAATTATTAAGCATATAATTGCTAGAAACAAATTCTTGTGGTTATCATAACAGTTCTTCAAGTATGAGGTTGTTTATCTGATGAACATTTTATGGATGTTATTTGACTCTTCTGATGTTAAATCACTTTTTCAGAGAAAAATCGTTGTTATGAAATGTCATCTTTTGATGAAAGGCAGGCGACAACGTTATTAAAGGAGCGGCCTATTGAATTTGTCAATTACAATAAACACCAGCTGAGTAGAGTGTATCCTGCTGGTACACGTTTTGACTCGAGTAACTTCATGCCCCAAGTGTTTTGGAATGCTGGTTGTCAGTTGGTTGCACTGAACTATCAGACTCTGGGTAAGTGTGCTGTTTGTTTTTACAAGGTTAATTGTGTTCGTTTTGATATTCAATTAAGGAGTTCATTGTCGTTTGTTACAAGGAGGGACTTAATCTGCCATAAAGTGAGATAGGCCCTCCTATCCCTATTGTCAAATGTTAATCCACAGCCATTCTGGGTACATGATCAGTGCCTAGCGTATAGCAGTACGTATACTACACACATCTTATTGATCTCTTGATTATCTTATTATGGATGTGTGTCACATTTAAATCAGCATGCTAACTGTTTTAATATTTCAGAATATATTTGGCCTTGAAATTTGTAAGTTTTGAACTTAGACTGTGTCCAAAATTTGAAAATTATGTGACTAATATCGAGGATGTCTTCCACCAGAGACGAGACCAATATTTTTTGTGTTTACTAGCAGTGATTAAGATCAATGGGATTCAGGAAGTCCATTGGCGGTAAAATGTTTGGCATTGTCTTTCCATTTGTCTTATCGTTAGTTCAGACTGTAGCCTGTGCCTTGTGTCTTATTATTACAGACCTTTGTTAGTTCTGACTGTACCCTATGCCTTGTGTCTTATTATTACAGACCTTGCAATGCAGCTAAACTTAGGTATGTTTGAGTACAATCATCAGTGTGGGTATCTGCTGAAACCAGAATTTATGCGTCGGCGGGACCGACGTTTGGATCCATTTGCTGAGTCTACTGTTGATGGTATTATCGCAGGGACAGTGCAAGTGACTGTTATTTCTGGTCAGTTTCTCACTGACAAACGTGTAGGAACTTACGTTGAGGTGGATATGTACGGTTTACCGGCAGATACTGTCCGTAAGAAGTTTCGCACGCGCATTGTACCTGCTAATGGCATCAACCCTACATATGATGAAGAGCCATTTGTGTTCAAGAAGGTATGAAAGCTTATGTTGAAGTTTTGTTCTTTATTCAGTATATACAGTGATCGGGAGAAATTTCATAGTCTAGTCATTTTAGTCTTTTTTATTTTGTTTAATTTTTTAAAGGAAGCAACACCTTCGCCTGATATTGCTTAAGTATTAATGTGCAACTTAAATTCTTTAAACCTTATGTTGAACTAAATATAACGCTCTTGACACAAACTGTGGGGCATTACTAATTTTAATTGTTCTTTTCAGGTTGTGTTACCAGAACTTGCTAGTATCAGGTTGACAGCATATGAAGATTCGGGTCGCTTCATTGGTCATCGAGTTCTGCCAGTAGTCGGCCTCTGCCCAGGTTATCGGCATGTAATGCTTAGGACAGAGTCTGGACAACCTCTTCCATTAGCTACGCTGTTCCTCTTAATTGTTGTGAAGGACTATGTTCCCGATGGGCTGTCGGATTTTGCAGAAGCCCTTGCCAATCCTATCAAGTATCAGTCGGAGCTTGAGAAAAGGGCTCAACAGTTGGCAGTACTGACAGATGACCTTGATGTTATTGAGGTAAGGATAAGTATGTACAATTCATTTGGAGAGATTTTGACTGAGTTCCTGTTTTATGTAATTTTGTTGGTTCTGTCATGACAACAGATGTGGTACTTCTTCTGAGGATCTCTGTACAATTAAGCATTCAGTTATGGAGAAACAGGTGAAGCATTTATAAGGACAGCCAGATACTGTACCAGCGTCATAACAAAGCTGCTTTTGAATGAAAAGTAAAAATCAATTTTTACTATACTGAAACATAGTTTGCTAATTTTGAAGTTATTTAAATACAACAGATTGAATTATAATTTTAAGTTACTAATTTCGTATTAGTATCTGTGATATTTTTTGTATATCAGGAACCTCCTGGCAAACTTCCAGCATCAGAAATGGTGCGTCCCATTCCATCTCCAAGACCTTCCATAGTAGGGGGTTTGGAGAGCCCAATTGTTGAGAATATTTCAGAGCCAGAGACAGGCTCTGTTGTCGTACCTTCGGAACCTGCGACACAGAATGAGCAACCAACAAGCCCACAGGGTCCACCGGCCCCTGTTAAGGCTCCTTCCAAATCTAATGACGCCATCCTTTTACCAACGTGTAAGTTCAGACTGAAGTAGCATACATTTTTTTTAAATATTTTAAAACTCATTAGAAAATGGTAATGTGAGATATCCCATGTGACACATTTTCAAGCCTTGACTGAATTAAAGAGATGTATAAAAATATGAGATTGTCAAATGAAGAAATTGATAAAATAAAAGAATAAGAAGCCCTATTAATGTTAAGCTCCATATAGTTTTTCCACACTAAATTATGTCAACAGCTCACAGGAATTTACAGCCTTCAAAGGACGTTGTGGCTCGATATACTTTTTAGAATCTTCAAATAAACATAAGTTGGAATGGATGTTGATCAAAAGAGGTCCAAAAATGGAATTTAGTAGCCCTTCTTACAACATGGTAAATGGAAAAGATGCTCCTAAAATGCAGACTAAGAAAGATCTAGATGACAAATAACTTTGGAACCAAATAGCTTCATGTGAAGAGAGTTAAAAATTACTAAATTTATACAGTAAAAGAAAAAAGTTACTTCATCAGAGGCCTATCTAATATAATGATAAGTAGAATCAGACTGTTCCTGTGAACAGACTGGTGTTATATATTAAAGCCACGTGACATTATTACCTGATAATGATATTTACTTACCTTTTTTTTTTTCCAAAATATCTCATAATTTTCAATAATTTTTATGTCAGTTGGTTGAAAAATAGTTATTTTCAACAAGTAGATTGAAATTGTATCGAACAGGAATTTCACACCAACCCGCTTGCATTTTGCATTGTAAGTAAATGTTCGTTTGATTCATTGCTAACGATGGACGTGATTTCTTCCAGTGAGTGAGGATCTAGTGGCAGAGCCATTGGAAAAATTTATGGAAAACAAAGTAGTGAAGGAAAAGTTACAAGAAATGGATAAGAAGTTGGAAACCTTGAAGAAGAAGCACGAAAAAGAGAAGGGTAGGGTTCAGACACATGGCAAGACTTCATCACATCACGACAATGATAGAAAGAAGAAGTTCTATGGTTCTATGCTTGTGAAGAGGTTGTCCAGCAAGAATATGTGAGCATTATACCGGCGTAATTGTGCGCTATTTTTGACATTGTAGTCTCGACAACTTGCGCTATTCGTAGGTTGATTGTTATGTTGCAGTATTGATTTTTTTTTATATTGCTTAACCTCGTTTGAGACAGAAAATGTTTCCTTTATCAGAGATCTTGGCATGGCAGGAATGTGAAAGCGACGCGTCAAAAGCCGCAGGACTGCCTCGTAGTCAGTCGGAACGTTTGCTCTCCCTTTGCAAGGATTACATCAACCACGAGAAAGAACTCAGGGAGAAATATCATGCGTTGGTGAGTTTTATAGAATATGCAGCTCATTTTATGCTTTACTGATGTCACTTACATGTTTCCAATTCAGAACCTCGACACTTGTAGTTTACATGTTTTACTTGCAGCGGTATGAGAATATGAATTAATGGCCTGTTCAAATTTATTCTATTATAGGGGCCTTCTTTGGCTCAAAGCATGATCTGTATTGCAGGAGTGTGGAAGCTGTGGAGTCACCTGATGTGACTGATGGCCCAAGAATGTTTTATTGAGTTACATTGCCACGAAAGCTTCAAATCGTATAACTAAGAGTATGTCTTCACACTCTTGTCTCTACGTGTTATTTAGCAAGCCCGAGAGGTTATGGTGTCAGAGTTAGTTGTTTATACTTTAGAATTTTTAGTTTATGTTAATTTTCTTGGTTAGATATTCCAGACGGTTGAGAAATTGATGAAAACATCTCAGTGCAATCAGTTGAAGCTGCTCAGTGCACTACTGGAGCGGGAGACAGCTGATGTGATGCGGAGGCTTGAAGCAGTGCGAAGGGGCGAGGTAAAAGCGCTCTCCAAAGTGCATCGTGACAAGGATGAAATGGTAAGAAATATGAGGTGTTTTGTAAATTATCTTGTCATACTGTGGTTATTCTATTCCATTTCTTTTATTCTGTGTTATCATTTCAAAGATTATCAATTCTTGCCTGTTACTATCCCCTGCCCTTCCTTCTTCCTCCCCTTAGTCCCCTGTAATTACAGGTAAGTTCATGATCTTCCTGAACTTCTTCTGATATGAACCAAAGTCAATGCAGATAGTACAGAACTATATGCAGAGTTACAAAATTGCACTATGTAATTTTCTTCCCAAAAGTGGAGGTAGAACTCTCTGGCATTCAGACTTGCAGATTCAGAATGCAGAACACGCACAAGTGATTCAAGTGACAGTAAAACACCTGAGCAAACTTGTTAGGTTGAAGGAAAATTACTTTCAAAGGAATGGCATGGAATTCTTTCTGGAAAGTTGTTGAACACACCTTCAGTTCAGTACTGTGGACGTGTTTGTTAAGTCTGACGTACTGCTAAGATGCATGACTTATGACTGAAGATATGAACTAACACGGAACGTGTGGTAACTTTCTAAACCTGTTCTGAATATAAACTGTACAGATTGTAATTGGTTGTTATGAACTATGCAGAAGAAGCATATAACTGCAGATTCATCTTTACCATAATGAATTAGGATACTTAGCCTATCATAATTCCAAATATAATACTTGAGATCCTGTTTTAAAACATTTAAATTATATTTGTATAAGAGCATTAGACTGGCCTTTTCTTGTATCCATGGACATATTTGGTACTGTCTTCATTTGGGTTATTATTTAATGTATAGTATAAGTTACATGCACTTAAAGTTTTTTTAATATTTCTGTTTTTTAGATAAGAATTAAGCGTGAGGTGGCATCATCGATGGTGGAAAAAGGTGTTCATGAACGTGTTAGACTGACAAAAATATATGAGAAGAGACGTGAAGAACTACAACGGCAGCACGAGGAGGTTCGTCTTAGTCTTGAGGAGAGAAAGCATAAGGTATGTCACAGTAGAAGTTTGTATCTGTTTACTTGCCAGCATATATATCAAAGAATATACGTTTGCAACATAATTGGTTTAAAATAGTAACATACAATACCATGTCACATAACTTGATTCTGTTGTATTTTATAAATAATTTAATTGTGGACGGTTTGGAGTGTTCTGTGGAACACTGTGGACATTTAATACATTTTTATGCAATGATACTGCAGGCTTTCGCAGACTTGAATCGCATGCTTGAAAACCATGTTGCAAAATTGGAAGATTTGCAGCATCAACACCAGCACACTCATCCAGCGACAGCAACCGGGGGGGCAGCAGCGGTGAGCACGGAACATGTCACACAGTGAGATTGAGCAGTACATTATGCAGCAACCAAAGGTACCTTGAAATGAACATTATTTGGGGACAAGTTACAGGCAGACATGATCAGACTTAAAGCAAAATTCCTGTAAAGAATGCCACGCACGCACACGTCCGGTCTATGGCATCTCTGAATGTTCGTAAGTAGTGGTACGTTTTCAAAGATGCTAGTTCTGCTCCTTCAATTCTGAAGATACCTGGCCCATACTTTGGAACATACTGTCTTTATAATCACTGACAATGTTTTCTTCTCATAAAAATATGCGCTCTGTTCGTTGTTTCAGATTTTCATGTATCGTCACTTCCATATAGTTTGGATGATGGCTGTGGAGCATTTGTGTGGATTGGATGTTGGCATTAGGGGCCATATGTAGGGCTCATGGCTGATATTAAAATAAATGAAATTTCTGTGGTCACATTAGATGGGTGACGGAAGCAGGAAACAGCCTGTCGGATGAGGAACAATTCCAGAAGGTGAGTCCTCAAGGTAACACCTCATCTGAACCCGACTCTGAATATCAAGAATCTGCTGTACATGTTAGGACAATCAATAAATAGGAGTACTCATTATGTGTAGTGTATGTAGGGTGTAACAGAGGAGCTTTCTACTTTGGACTGTACAGAATCAGGGTAATGAAAATACAATTCTATGTGATATGTCTCAACCCCCCCCCCCCATTTTTTTAAATGAATTTTCTTAGGTAATTTTTTTTTTTTTAACTTAACCTTCTACAAATGCCTAATCCAGTTGTGGAATGGCTTCTATTGTGATAACTCATCAGTTAAGCCGCAGCTTATGTTGCAAGAAGCAGAGATTAAGTTGTAAATGAAAGATTCCAGATCTTTCCTTTAGCAGACCCTACCTGTTAGTGATCTATTGCATTCTGTTATAAGTAGTACTTCTTAAATGAAACAGGAAGAGTTCTGGAACCATCCTTCAATTCGGGTCCTGGGATGTCATTCAGACCAATATTTACCTGCAATGGTATTCTAAATTATATGTTTTTAAATTGAATTGTAATATTGTAGAATCTTGAGTGTTGCATGAAATCATGCATTAGATATATATAGTAACAAATGTAATTGTTTTTAAATTCAATTTTGAAAGGTAGCTGTAACTATTTGGATGTTATTAGACATTTGTATTATTAATAATGAGGCGTTGAAGATGCAGAAGTAATATTTCTTGCTGATTTTTGTTATGTATGAATAGGACATGATGAAGACTGATGATTCTTTAAACGTTTGCGACAATCGTTGATTCATTACACTGTTATTACGTTGGACATTCTCCATTGTCAGACATGTGTTTGATTCTTCAGTGGTTGGATGTATATGTGTCTTCGGGTAATCGGTTGTCATCCTACTGACAGATTTATTGTTTTTTTATTCAGTATTGTTATAACAGCCAGGTGTGTAATGGTTAGAATATTAGTGTAGTATTCAAAAGGTTCTGGGTTTGATTGCCACCAGTATTAAAAATAAAGTATGTATGAAGAAATATGTCAGTATGACAACTAATCATCTGAATGTTGAAGTAGAGCCAAATGCAGAAATATTTTATGTATTAAATTTAACCAGCATGCTGGTCAATGTCCAGCATAATAATGGTGTAATCTTGGAGACTGTTGGTATTAGAGTATCACAGTTTCCAGAGATCGGTACTGTTTGGCATATATGTGATGAAACTTGGTTTTGAACTTCCGCGTCTTCAACGTCAGTAGACTTTATTACTGTTCGATATCAGTACGTTTGCTTAAGCTTCGATGTAAAATGTTCCTTTGTTACTTCCTGTATATAAGAATATAATTAGTGGTTAATAAGTTAATGTACCATTTTTTTAGTATCAATGTCAGGGATACCAAAACAATATTATGTAATTATGAATTGTCATATCATACCAAAGATTTCAAAACATTGATACCGGTATTGCGATATGGAAATTCTTACCATTCCCTGTTGATTTATTATTGCTCAGTGAAGAAACAGCTGTTAACAAGAGAAGAGACAGTTCCCAGATACTAGGCTGTTTATCGCAATATTGTATTGAAGTATTGGTATGAGTGAATGTACATCATCCAACATATTGTTGTGATGCTAGAGCAAGTGGATTTTTTCAGGGCTGGATTTTTTGATGATTCAATCCTTTGTTGTATTTTTAATTTTTAATGAACAAGACAATCAATTATTATAGTAGATTAGTGGTTGTGTGCCTATATTTATATGGGCACAGTATGAATGCAATTGGGGGCAATGGAAAGATACTTAATGCTAGGGTTGGGAGCCAGAGATTTCCGCATCCTAGCCTCACCAGAACTGAAAAAACTCCTATGTAAAAACAGTGACTAGTAATTTGCATTCATGCTCATATGTATCGTCTCACGCCTCCCTTACGTATCTTATGCACTGGTTCTGACCCTCCAACACTTCTTTGTTTATTTCTGCTCTTTGTGATATTGTCTGTCCATTCCAGGCGGCCCTGCTCCTCACATTGCTGTTACAAGCACAGCATGTATTCTGCCTGTCTTTTGTTTTAGCTACCTGAGTGATGGCCATTGTCACCTTGCATACATTTGTTATGGTTTCTGCTCTGCACAAGTAAAGACAGTGAAAATCATTAAGGTCTGTTTCTGCGCTGTTTTCAGTAATAACATGTTATAGATTTGTTTCATGTTGCGGAAGTCATTGTTTGTTATATTTTTGCTCTTCAGTTTACTGTCTGTGATTATCTAATTGTCACAGTATTTTATTTTCCCCAAGCATATGGTTCGTGTAGCAGATATATTTACAAAATAGCGTATATCGAGGAAGCGAATTTAACAAAATTGAAAACAAATTTACATCATTACATTTTATATTGGTAATAAGAGTACTTCATATTTACAGAGAACCATACCACTCAACATGATGAATTAATTTTTTTTAAATCTGTGATAATACAATTAATTACCTCATTTCTTATTTTAGAGGATATATGAAGTATGCAATTTCTTTAGTGGTTCTCTGTGCAAATAGAAAATGTAATGCAGAAATGATGACTGACCTTCAGCACAGTGACAATATATATATTGTCCTTTGTGCTTTTACATTTATAGTTGGACCCAGGCCGTTAATTTATCCAAGCCCGTTGTATACGAACTCTGTTTCTTCTATTTGAAA
This sequence comes from Zootermopsis nevadensis, assembly GCF_000696155.1. The sequence goes on from NW_019059560.1 coordinate 414,288, forward strand.
CTGTGTCATGTTTTCCTCTTATTTTTTTAATAAAACCAAAAGATTCAAAGTACCAAGTTACATATGATACAAAAGTGACATAATGCATTAAAAGGGAATCAAAATAAAATTCCTTTTCTCATGCATTTTTTGTAGAATGTAGCAGAAACTTGCCTAAGCCAGTGAACTGTTTAGGAGCTAGATTCAGTATTATTGTCATGCTTAATTGGATCTTTGAAAACTAGAGACTTTAGTAGTGATTCAGTGTAGTGTGGTTTATGTGTGTGAACTAAAAGTGTTGTTTGGATGTCTTCTATGTGTTGTTTGTGACACATGTCTATCGATATTTTTCTTTCCCATGGTCTCAAGATGCAGCTAGCAAGACATTTCCATGATGCCAGAGATTGTGGTTGATATTCAGGTTATTTGGAAGAATTAGTTGTGTGAACTGTACAGAAATCATATTCCATTTTGTTAAATATATTTAAAACTTGTATTTAGTTATTGATAGACAAATTTTCTGTCTTCATTTGATCTTGGTCATGAAGATTTTTTTATTGTTTTCTTCGTTCTCAGTCTTGGTTAATTATGAATTGTATGACGCATTAAAGTCGCTTGTGAAAAATCTGCCTTATCATCAGAAAGGAAAGTAGCAAATCATGCACTACATCTCTTTTGGTTTAATCCAGAAATCCGTTTGATATAAATTAGGTCATTCATACTTGATCAGTTGACTGTTTACTGCTAATTAACTGATTTATAAAACATTTTGGCATAACCAATTTTAATTTGTATATAAACAGTGAAAGTCTTATTTCCTGTTAGGAGGGAACTGAATTTGCAGGGTCTAGAAGTGTTTTTTTTTTTTTAGTAGTACATTTTAAAGCAGCTGTTGTAGTATTTATTTAAAAGTCGCTTGACACATTTAGCTTGGTTGTCACTAATATGCTTAAAGCAACATGTTTTTAAGGGCAACCTAAGAACACGCTTCTAATCACTCACACTGTCCCTCCTTGTCTTCATCTTGCCACCACTGATACAATACAAAGGTCAGGATATATTAAATTGTTCCAAAGAATACCCTGCTGTAACTTAAAACCATAAAAAAAATTGCCAGCCAAGATATTCAGTGCCATTTCATAGCCTAACAGCATATTTCCTGAAGTTATATTTTAATATTATTGTACTGTATCTGCCTGAAAGCTGTTATTTATGTAATTATTGATCTTAATTGTAATTTAGTGATATATTGTGTGCAGTGTGAAGCTTGGTTTTATCATAAACTATGATTTCTAGATGAGGTTCTCACACCAGTGAGTAAGAAGATGATTTATTGTCTTTTGGGATGTTGTGCTATCTCGTGCCATAGAAATTGACCAATGTGTCTGAGATGCAGTTCCCTGATTATTGAGGCATTAAGAACCTACGAAATGTCAGTCACTCGATATGAGACTACGTGGCATAACATTTCACACGACATTTATCTTCTGTATGATTTCTGTACAGGTCTGCGTGATGCTACATACATACCTTGACAGTACTCTGCTTGAATGTGATGAATTACTAGGCTAAGTGTTGAGAGAGATTGTGATGGGCATATTATCGTTAATTCGTTGTTGTTTCTTGTTGCTAATGTTATTGTTGTTACATTTTAGTATATACTCTTAGCAGTAGTAGTAATGATATTTTGTTGAGGAGAATGTTTATCTCCACTGCTATTTAGAATACCAGAAAGTGTAACTTTCCAAAACATCCCTCTACTGGGTTTTCCTCACCCAGTGGTAAGAGGGATGCGTCTGTGTCTTGAACGATATCGGCCTATTTGAGGTGTTCATTTTCATAACCTACCAATTCTTTGTGTGTGATTTTAGAGCTGGTGAACTATGCTGTATAAATTGGTCAGTTAAAAACGAAGTTAAGTCTTCTCAAATTTCAGTTCTAGCAACAACTTGAAAGTCTACTTGGCTGAAATTAATCAAAATATATTGTTGCCTCCTGATAGATATATATATATATATAGTAACTATATTTTAGATTTGTTCATCACTCCTGTAGAATTTGTCATTGAGATCTGGTGATGGACTTTCTTTTATATATAATTGTAGAATTGGTATGTTTTGGATCATGAGCTGTTCGTATTTTCACAACCTTCATATGCTCTCATTATGACTTGTTAATAATGATATATAAATGGAAGTGTGCAATCTGATGACATTGTGTACTATTAACTTTTTTTCTCATGCAGTGCAATACTCATAAAATCAAAAGGCCACTGAAATTAAAAATTTGAGGTTAGGTTATGTTATTTGAAAGAATGTCAACTTCAGTTTCAAAGCTCCTGATTTTGCAATTGGAACAAAATGTTACATAAATATTGTGTGTTCATTGCTCATAGTTTGTTTATTTGTAAATATATCTTTACATGTGTGTGTTTCACAAATAATATTGTTCTTATATTATTGTTTACTCTTTTCATGCCAATGATGGTGTTTCTGTCTGTGTGGTGCTTCATTGTAGATGCAATCATCTGACTTAATTTTGCTCAAAAATAGTCACAGAGTTTAACTCCCACAAAAGAATAAATTAACTTTTAAGGAATTTACAAGATTTAAAATTATCCATGAAGCTACTTAATGATACAAAAAGAGCACAAATTTAATTTAAGTAGTAAACATGATTGTGTTGGCTTTGATTCACACTGAAGGAAATAGATGTATTTTTTTTGTTGTAGTAAGAATTTCTAATTACTGAAAAGTACATAAAAGTCAATATTGCAGTTTTATGCAGTGTCTTCTCATATTACTCTCTACTGGAGCTGAAGGTTACAGTTCTTTTATAAGATATGAAGTTTTACAGTGATTGAATATATAAAGTCTTACCAGATGATCAGCCATGTGAGAATATCCAACGTTTCTGTGAATGTCTTTGCTTCCATTATCAAGGGTTAATATAATAAGTAACATGACTGACGGATGAGCCGGAGTAGCTCATTCAGTATGGTGACTGGACTGGACGACCTGGATTCAATCCCCAACAGGGGCAGAGGATTTTTTCCTCTAGACTCTGCATCCAGACCGTTTCTGGGGCCCGCCCAGACTCCTATCCAATGGGTACCGGGGTACTTTCCCGTGGGTAAAGCGCAGCTGGGGCGTGATGCTGACCACTTACCCCCATATAGTGCCGAAGTCAAGAATGGGTAGGAGCTATACCTCCTTTCCCCCACAAGTACCTACATGGTGCTTAGTGGGACAGCTTTACTTTACTTTTAACATGACTGACGGAGAGCACGCCAATAGGAAACGGGGCAGACTCAGGTGATCAGTCATCGCACCCAGCTACCAATATATTCCAACAAAATAGGACCATCAGTGAAGGTTGGAAGAATTAAGGACATCTAACATAGCAGACTGTCCAAGTTAATTAAGATGAACTGTGTGATGACTATTACATTCATCCGTTCTTGGAGAAGGACACTTTGTTCAAAGAGCTAACTTGATGTGGGTATGGTGGATGGTATTGTCGGACATCGCATCAGTCCCTGATGATGGAGGCAGATACAGACTCTGAAACACTGGATATTAATTCCATTCTTACATGGCTGATTGTCCAAGAAATGTTAACTGCATTACAGTTTATTACTTGCATATGGATCATTGTAAAGCAAACTTTATCTTGTCACTACTGGTGTTACAGGATGGAAGAAAACACCCAAGAAGGAAAGGAAGGAAAAATATTCCATACTAGAAGTACCGAGCAACAAATTGCTCGTTCTCTTAATACTTACGCAGTGATTTCTCTCACTACCTCTTTGATGATTGGTGTTTTCCTTCCTGTACCAACAGTGAAAAGGTTGTAATGTGTTATTTTGGTACAGTATATATTATTATCTCGGAAAGTACATCATGCGTTAAGTTAGGAACGTCATGTAAATTAGCGTATAATTTAATTATTTACTTATTTGTACATTTTTTTTAATTAATTAAATTGCTGGTCATGAACAAAGGATTAGAGAGAATGTGTATATGACAGTGAAATCATAATTGTAATTATCTCAGTTTCAGAGCAACAGTAGGTAAATGGTGCAACATAAACCGTATACTATAGTAATCACTTCATGATGTTTTGTTAGTAAAGCATAACTATTATGATGTAAATATTAGTTGTCATAAATTTTAAGAAGAATATTGTAATGTATTTTATTATAACAGTTATTTTTGTGTATATCTAAACTTCTTCCATTATCACCATCATCATCATTATTAATATAATTATAAAAAAGCAGACGGAACGTTAAGTTTGCGAGCCTTGATCAAACTAACAATATTTTCACTTGGTTGTCTGTAACTGTTATTGCAACACATGTAATAAATTTACAGAATCAGAATTTATGAAACAAAAGAAAAATTCCATACTACATTTATACTTTTGTGTGCTGAATGACACCACAAATTGTTTTTATTTATTTTGACATTGTGTAGAACATCCAAATTGTTTAGCAACATTTGCTTTTTAATATAATATATTTACTCCTTGTTGTATGATACAGTTGCACATGAAATATGACCATCATCAAGAAGCATGTTTGGTAGGAAGTACATACAGCTTTCCTATGATAAAGGTTAATGCATCATGGTAGACTGGGAATATAAGCAATATCCACATGAAAATTTAAACCAGTAGTATAATGTAATTTAACAGAACAGCCCTGTTAACATTATATTTTTTCTTTGTATTATGAAAAAGTAATCAGCTTTCCTGTCAGCATTTTCCGTTTGTCATCCTTGTTGTCTCTACTCTCTGTCTATTACATTAATTTCTTTTTCATGAGTCCCATAATTATAACTTATTGTAGTGCTAAAAATTCCTTGCATTCATGAACATTTGTGTCTGAAACTACACTTTATGTAGTTAATGTTACTAAGAATTAGAGATCACTACTATTAATAGAAAACTTCTAGATTAGACATTTTCCATCCTGCAAGATATTTGTGTAAGTTTATAGGTTTCTGTCAGAATACCCACAGGCGTATATAACTTTACCACATTCATTTAAGTGTACAGAAAATACTGATGTTTTGTAATTTTAAGTCCCGTATTGAAAAGTTCACTAAACAGGATATACTGCTTGGACCATTAAAAACTATTAATAAAATATATATGATGAAGAGATTTCAGGTCCACGCAGCAGTGATAATGAAGGCGACTGACTGTCTTTTGGGTTACTGTGCCATGTAGTCTGCTGACATTTTGGAAGTGCTTACTGTCTTCGTCAATGGTGATCATCTTCATGGCTGGAGAATTATGTTCCTCCAAAGCACTGGTGTCTACCCAACTGTCTAGAATGTTGCATACCAGAAGACATAAATTATTTGTTGACGTGACTTGTGAGGCCACAAAATATAACTCAAGTGACCTTACCAGCAGTGAGATATGTAAGTTTGTGAGCAGTAACGACTAAATTTCTAGCTTTTCTTTGGCGATAAATGGTAATGATGTAATATGTGGAAAGTTCTTACACTATTTCCAATATTTGTGCTTATAGGTAGATAGAATCTGTAAATATTGGTGTACTGAGAATTCAGTTTTTAAATTCTGCATGTGAATATGTGTCACTTTTCATTTCAGTCTTGTGTTTTCAGACATAGTTCACACAAACATCTTTCTATTAAGTTCTCAGCTTCTGGAAGGAAGTGGGATGGTGACATTTAAAATCGTGACAAGAGGATGTAATGAATGTGAAGCCCGTTTTTTCTAAATGCATTTAATATCCATTACTTCAGCAATTCTGTCTCATATTTTACACCCTCTTCGAAGTATTATAAGTATTAGAAAGGAACAGAAGTCAATATGGAAACAAATTTCTTCTTTGCGCACAACAAATATAAATGTGATAGGAGATGGCAATATACAGATTAGTGTATTGACCATATAGCACAGTTTGTAAAAACTTTCAACTGTAGTTGAAGTGTGGGCTGTGTGGCTGTATTATTAATTTCAAACAGTTATTTTAATTCAAATTGAAAATATATATTGTCTGTGGGGGGTACTAACTTTCTAATATGGAAAGTGGTATTGTTGATGGAAATTGTCTAATAAAGAAGTTGTTCGTAGTGCTGCACCTCCATAGCTCCTTATTACTGTAGCTTTCTGTGTGTTAACATTTAGACATACCTCTGGCATGCTGTTGCTAAACATCAGTTCACTTGTGCCTTTTCTATCCTTCCTTCATTTCTTATTTCTCCTACCCCTGAGTGGTATAACTTGTACCTTGTAGGATGATTATGGCATTAAAAGCCTTTGGGTAATTTCTGTCTTTGTTGGAATCTTGGAAGGCTGTGCTTTAGGGAAAATATTTGGTTGTTCATAGAAGGATATCGAACCTTTTTTTTTTCCCCTGCAGATCATTTTAATGATTGTGGTAGGTCAGGTGGTAACTAACTATGATTATATCTGCAGAAGTGTAGTTCATAATTTTTCCCGTCATTATGTTCAAAATGACTTTGGGAGTCCATTTAACCTTTTATGAAATGAGTATTTAAGGCTGCTTTCCTGGGTACCAAAGAGGTATTCAGTGGGACATTACTTCCAGATCTCTTCTGTGGTATTTTCTAAAGCATAACAGCTTATCCCTGTATTATTTCAGTGTTATTAACAGTGGAACAAAGATTACATTGCAGGAAAATAACATGTAATGAGATTTTCAATCATGTGAAGGACACAACATTCAAAATTAGAATGAAATAAGAATCATGATTTACAGAACTTGCTAAGTGTCATTTTAACTGAACTGAACAGCTTCTTGAGGTGGCTTAACACATGGAAGTCATACAGTAACAACTCCAGGATGTCAAACACCTTCCTGCGGAGAATATCGTGGAGTATGTTGGCCACGTGCGATGTGATGACACCCATCATGAGCATGTTGGGACACCAAGAAACTGTAGAATGGGTAATACACAACATTTAAATGTCCTATCTGCATTCTCACTGTAGGATGAAAGACTATAAAGTACAAATAGATGACAGAAGACCAGATGTGATAACATAAGCTGGAAAGAAATTAAAATGGAGAGATTGCGGAAAGGAAGAGAGAACCAGAGAATTATTGTCCATTAACCTGTATAAAATTGAAATGATGCTGAAGAAGAAGATATTCTGAACTTAAATTGTCAGGTAGTGAGCTGTAGTTTCACTCATAAATACCTGAATATTGGCTATAAAACTGACTATTACCTGTCTTACCTCAAATGATTTACAGAATTGTATTGCTTCAAACGATTTGCCTCTCCAGAAAATTAGTTCAGGCTTTCAGTACATGTATGCTGTTGTGACACCTTGTGTTGAAACTGTCTCTCCTGTTGGTGCCATTATTGGGACATTACTTGAAATTTTCTGTAATGAAAATTAATTATCAGAGCTTTGTGTAACAAACGGCACTTTTTATTGAAAATATGTTAATACTGTGGATGGAATAGATAAGGAATATTTCTTCTGATACTTGATAATTATCACTCATGTACATACATTTGAAACAGACTTATAACAAAGTAAATGTATTAATAAATAAAATATTTACATTGATTGTTAAAGTAGTCAAGTTTGTTTGAATCTGCAGTACAACCAAGATTCCAACACTTTGTGCCCTTGTTATGTTTTGGATGAACTTCTTTACCGTTATAATCATACTGTGTTCACTTCTAGGGAGAAGTCATTAATTTACATTTAATGAATTAATTTTAAGTGCAAAATACTGTAACTTATCTTGTGTCAATCCAGAAGAACAGATGAAAAATTTGTTATTTTTGGAATAAAACTTGATGATTCTGATGAAGAGTTTGTAAATGTGATAAATGTTATGTATAATGATCAATATATGTATAGTTTAGATTTTTATATCAGTGTTATTGACGATCAATATTCTGTATAATACAGTGTTCTCTGTACTCCTTTGGCTGCACGGTGTCTACCCTGGAGGCAGGGGGACTCATCATACGCAGCGCATGTTACTCATCGTCTTGCTTGTTAATAGACCAAACTTAAGTAGTCTCGAGGAGTTTGTGACAATAACTCAAAGGAAGTTGGTTTAGTAGATTTAGTGATTAAAAGAAAAAAGGAAAAAAAATATAAATGTTGATTGGTTTACATGTACGTTTTTTCCAGTCTTTTAAATATGTAAGTTTTGGGATCTTACATATTTTAAAATTAAGTCCCTTACTTTTGTATTACCCTTTTTTTTTATTGCTCTTAGGCAGTGTGTTTGTTTTTAGGATTGAATCTGTGTGTCTAAGGATAAGCATGGTAATGCTTTTTTTCTTAGTGGGGGGGATACATTCCTGAAAAATATGACTTTTATGTCAGTTATTACATTGTGATCTGATATTGTTATTTCCCGTTATATTATCTGCATGTTGATTTTTCCAGTTATTATGTTGGGAGTTCACGCAAATGCCATTCTCTTGTATATGTTATTGTACCAATTAGAAGCTAAGCAATAAAACACGTAGCCTCGATTTTGTTACGGTTTACAAAATCATTTGAGTGGACAGGACCAGATAAAAATCCTAACTCTCCATTGTATCCTTTAGGAAGTTCTGAGACAAGACTGATAGCTTGAATATCATAGCACAAGATGTTCATAGATACAAATGCCTTAAAAATTTATATGTTGATCCACTGTAATCCCTTCTTTACTTAATTCTGCATTGGGCTGTGTTCAGTACAGTAGATCAGGATTTGTTTTTCTGAACATAATATTGATTACATGCTGCCAATCACAAACCTATTTCCTTCTTCCCACATGCAAGCCATATGGTTACAAATGGTAGCAACTCCTGTCAATAATATTAAGAAGCTGCTACTATTATATTTAAATGAGCTGGTGAGATAGCTGTCAGTATAATGACTAGCATGGATAAACTGTGTAAAAGAATTGTTCCTACTGGAGTTGTGATGTAGAAAATAAATTACACCTAAGGAGTGAATATAATTTATAGGATACAACATTTGTTCTTTGTGAGCTTATATTGTGTGTAATGAGCCATAGAAGACATTTCTGGCAGGGGTGAATATGAAGAAGAATACAGTCTTCTGGGATGTTGAAGCCATATACACTGGTAGAAGCTTATCATTTCAGGGGTGCTTACTGCCTCCATCATCAGGGTGATTAAACTGGAGTCATGATAATGGAGGCAGTAAGCATCTCTGAAATCGTGAACTTACATGGCACAACATCCCAGAAGGCATCTTGCACTCTTTGCCATCGACCTGCAAGAGTTTTGGCTTTCTTTAGTCGGTGTTATCGAAAACAAGTCTGTGTCGATGTTGGTCGTCCATCTTCAGGGTTAGGCCGTATGTTCCTTCGAAACATTGGAAACTACTTATATAACATTGCGTTACAACACAAAGCCAACATCGACACATTCACCGAAGTGATATCCTCAGACCTCACTTTTGTATTTTCAAGGTTTGCAACTCGCTTATCCGTATTTTGACGTGTGTCTGGCTTGGGTGGCTGTTTGTGATTGGTGGATCTCGATTGTCTTTAGCAGACAGTTTAGTATTTCATTAGAAAAATAACTTTGTTGAAATTTATGGAATAGTAATGTATGACTTCAGATGGCATTATCTATTTGTGTTGATTTCGAACTGTGTATTTAATTGCAATGTATTAATTCAAGGGACTGATGTTAAAGGTTTTGATGATTCAGTGTTATTCAAAATCAATTGGCCTGGACGAAGTGGAAGTGATTTATTCGTAAGTAATTATTGAGAGATGGATACAAAGTCAGTGGTTGTAAGTGCAGTTTGATAATTAAACTCAATAAGAGATTAAGAATATATCGGTTGTGAGAGTGGGGTAGCGTGTTGAATTGATATGTTTTGTGACGATAAATGGGTGTGCGTAGTAAAACCATAGGCACAATCTAGCAAGTGGTCTTAACCTAACATTACTGTCACTGTCTTTCTGGAAAATAGTGGAGGAGAGACTTCCCAAACTGCAAAAACAAGTGCAGTGCTCAGATTATTTCTGAGGATGTTAGATCCATTGGCTGTGCAGTGTGTGGTGGAAATTGAAAATCCGATCTTGATTAAGGATATTAACATTTGAGGGGAAAGGGAAGTTCTAGCAGTATTTTAATTCAAGACTGTATTTGTTTACTACCAATTTATATTTTCAATGTTGGTTTTTATGATAAAGACATAAGATGATTTATTATTTCAGGATGCATCAGATGCAGAACCTCTTTTAGTTGCAACTGAAAATAATGAAGTATACAAATGTTTATTGCCACTTTTTCAAGAAAAAGAAAAGGTAAGATATGTATAAGCTTTTAGGTAATAAAAGTGAGAATTTCATAATATTTCTATCCTTTCCTCATAGACCTTGATCAGTTTGTTTGTTTTTCTCAGCCCCTGTAGGCATAAACTGGTGCACTGCCTAAAATTATACCATGATTGCTTCCTTCCACTTCCTTTCCAATTAATTATTTTTAATGGCCCTGTCATTAAGTGCTACGCGGTCTACGCTACTGGCAGTGTTGGTAAATAAACCGCAAATACAAAGTAATGGCGGAGAATGGAATTGACTTCCAACGTGCATACTCACAAGATAATAGTTTCATAAGCATTTATAAAATGCTGTGTTTTCAGGATTCAATTGTGACATACAATGGTCCAAATCCCCTGGAACTTCTAGCACCTCTCTTCACTCAGTCATCTTGTTCATATAAAGTAAGTAAGCAGCATTATAAAGAACTTACATATGCATCCGCACAAAATCTTCAGGACGTATTCAGAACACACTCTGCTGGATATTTAATACTTTTTAGCATACAGAATGTCTCTTTGTCTTTCTTCAGCACTGGTCTGGTTTACTATGTGACTATTATCAGTTCTGTAATGTGTAAAATAATTTATGTCCACTGCTGTTTTGTTTTGTTGCAACAATTTAATGCATATAATGATCACTATGTAGCACCACTCTAATTTTCACGTGTGGAGTGCAGTGGTTTGTGTGACCTTGAATGTGAACTTACAATAGTTTCTTTAATTTTTGCTAGTTGGAATCATACTGGACGTATGAACTCTGCCATGGGCGATATATAAGACAGTATCATGAAGAGCGTGAAGGAAAGAAGGTAAAACTGCAAGAATATTACCTGGGAAAGTGGGACAAAACACTGTTTACTGAACTCAGTAAGTCGATACCTTTTTTGTATAATAACTTCTGCAGGTATAATACTGAGTAAACAGTTGTGTAAAAAATGTTTATCAATAGTTATCAACTAAACTGTTATCCGTCCTCAGTAGTTTGCTAATGTTTTAACCACAGCTTCACATAAGTAACATGGAATTAACACAGTTTAATGCATGAAACGAGTAAGTAAAAAGAATTTTTGTATCAAGATAGATATGGATCGAAGTGATCGTGGTTTACTTGAAGGTGCTAGTCCCAGCACTTTCGCTGATGCACTTAGGAAAATGTTACTTGAGATAGATCTTCCTTAGCTGGATTCATAGTACGTTCATCCTGAACATATAGAAGATTCATTCCTACTGTTCTGTGTCTCTTGGCAGTGTCTTGGAATCATGAAACTTTGGTATCATTAACAGGATACCACATGAAAATCTAACGCAAGGACATTGGGGCACCGAACTATTTTGACTTTTGTTTATTGTGTTATATTTATTTTATTGTTATCAGTTATATTGTAAAATAGTACATTACTGTATGTGTACACGTTTAATAGTAACACGATACTGTCAATATTTGTGTAATTATCTTAGCAGTAGTTGTTAAGTAGACACAATATATGAATTTCAGTACAATAGATGTGTAGTGGATACATTAGTTTCCAAATTTTTCTCACTGTGCTTATGACAGATGAAGAGTTGAATCAGATGGAACACCAAGTGAAAGATCTTAAGGGAGAGCCCAAGTCTTCAGCCTCCCAAGAGGATGAAGTTCCAATGAAGAAGATAGATGGGTTGAGTGTGCCGTACGTGCAGGTGAACATGAGCGATGGCACGGTGTGTGACGTGAACGACAAACCACGGCTCGCAAAAATTCTCTATGTGTGCTATAGCCACAGTAAACACGATATCTTGTCACTGAAAGAAACTTCTATCTGCGAATATGAAGTCATCGTTCTATCACCACTGCTCTGCCAGCATCCAAAATACAAGTAATTTCTAATTATAATGTGTGTTGGTTGGGCATGTAGCATGAATGGGAGCGCTGAGAAATGTGTATAAAATGATGAATGTTGTTCTGGGTTGTGATGCCATATAGATTTGTACGTAGATACCATTGTTTCAGAGAAAAATACTGTGTATATCTTCAGCGCTGAAATAGTGTACTTCAGAATGCCAACATTTACCATTTGGTTTAGTTTATGACTCGCGTGCTTTTGGCGTCACGTTCCGCTTGTTTTTGCGCCAGTTGCAATGACATGTAGTAACTTCACTGAGATCTGTTGTCATTACGGGAGCTCTTTCATATCTTAAAGTTCATGTACAGAAGAACAGTAGAAAGTTTGATGCCTGCGAAAAGTTTTCTAACTCAGTTGGATAACAAATTGAAAGTTTTTGAGAGAATGGGAGACATGATAATGCTCTCTGTATATAGAGAACCATCAGTATATGATAGTTACGCCGAAGTATAGCTTTATGAGTAGTTTTGTGATGCTTAAAAAATGAGGTTGGGGATTGTCGTTGGTTATGGCATTGAGGCAAAATGGTGGGTTATATGTAAGCTAGAAACTTGTGCTAAATTATTTGACTACATTTTTCAGCTTTGTTTCTTTCTTTTTGACAGACCTCGAGAATCAGGAGAGAATGTCATTAGTTGCCATCCTGTTGAAGGATCTCCAAATAAACCAAAGAATCTTATTGCAATGGAAGCAGAAAGCTTGAAACTAAGACATCAGAAAATTACAGTAAGCTACTAGTTTTTTAGTTGGCAAATAACCATGGAATATCGTACGTGCATTTGTGATCTTTCTTTCTTATTAAGTGGAATCTCTTACATGCATTTGTGATCTTTCTTTCTTATTAAGTCTTGTGAAAGTAGTTAAGTATGTAGCAGTATTACCTTTTGTAGTTGCTTTGTTAATTTACGTGTACTTCAAGATAGCACCAATGTGAACTGAGATTATGATCAAAGTTGGTTTGATATTTACTTCTGTCCTCATTTGGAACTTTCTGATACTTTGCCAGATTCAGAGTAAGAAATTGTATTTTATTGAACCTAATATTTGTCTAAGTACGTACTTCTGTGTAATAAGTCTGTGGTGTTAACAGGTGATTTCTCTGCATAGGTCGAACAAGGATTTTCTGCTAATGAGAAAGCGCTTATCAGATAATCCAAAATATGAAAATGTCACTTGGTAATTATGGTCAACCAACATGACAGCATTTTGAGAGACCGACATAAATAATTTATTTCTTCGTGTTCAGTAAAAAAAATCCGCTTACTTTGCACTTAAGTAGAGCTGTCTTACTGTTGTCCCGGTGCATACAACCAAATAATTGTTTTCAGAGCTCAGAGATATTTATAAAATATTTTATATTCTGAATAAAGTAGTTAGTGACTAAGGTGTAAAAGAAATTATTGCAATTTCCATCTTATCGTGTTAGGTGTTCGGTTGTTTCATTTGTGCAAAATATCTGTTTCCCTCTCTTTTGGGAATTTTTGGAAATACCAGATTCTTTGACGTGTGGTTCTTTCTAATGCTTAATGCCCATTTATTTGTCACGCTTTAACATTTTTAAGCAAATAAATATGGAAAGTGTTATTTTATTCATTTGAAAACTCAAGTTTCATAACTTCAGTGAAGATGTTAAGGTGCCCAGAGTAAAGTTTCAATACTGGTAGAAAATGCCCATTGAATTCAAAGAGAAAATGACTTATATTTTCATTCCTCACCCACTCTCTTCTTTATTTTTGTTCCAGCCGTGTTCTTTCGTTCTTACTACCCACGTTAGAAATATTTCTAAATGCTATCTCATGATAGCATTACTTATAAAATAGGACATTATGTCATCTAGCATCATTATTGAGAACGTAGGCTTCTGGGAACACTTAACACACGCATAATCTATTATAAACTATATCCTTTTATATGTATAGATTTCACATATTTTGTAATTAAAAACAACATAAAGTTATAATTGAGAAGGGAAGTAATATATCAAACCAGAAATACAATTAAAATCATTTCACTCTGAAAATGATGTATTATTTTCCTTGTCATGATATATCGAATGTGTATATTTGCCAAAGAAAATTAATTTTTAATTACGTTTTATTAAAGTTTTGCATGCCCTATAAAAATTTATTAAAAATAGACAGTATACTTGTTTTTGCATGGAGTAAATAGTTCCTTAGATGACTGAACTTCTGCGTACTGTCCATCGCTGTCCTTGGCGAACTGCCTGGCTTCTTATGCTACTTACTTCTCGCAGTGATGGTATCTGTGAAGTAACGGGTTTCTGTTGACATTCGATTATGCTTACATGATTTGTTTTAATTGCATATATTTAATTTACTTTATTTATTTCTATATACTGTAGTAGTTTAACTTTGTTATGAACAGTACCACTGCCTTGGTTTGGCATGTTTGTTTTCTTTTTGTAGACATTTATAGTTTGCTGCATTACTATTAATGGATTATATTTTTAACAGGATGAAAAGTTGCAGAAGGTTTATGCTGTTTTTTCCATAGACAGGGATGGAGAAGGCCAGGTTGGTTATGATATAATTTTAAAAGGGGATTGTCTTTGTTTTCCCCTTCCCCTGAAAGTTGATGCTTCTACATTTGCTATTGCTTTCTTGACTGTCAAATGAGATATATATATGTTGGTGGTGCTCATGAAAAACTTTTATGATAATCTGTATGAGACCTGAAGTCTGTATTTTTCTGAACCGTAATAACTTATTTTTAAAATAGGTTAACAAATATTATAAAGATTCCAAAAATCTTCATATGTTTTAAAGGCAGAATTTATAATGCTTATTTATTCTATCAGTAAGTGATATCCTTCCATTGGGATTGGTATTTCTTTAAGTAACAGATGTTAAAGTACAGATTAGCTGTTCTATGTTCAGGGGTTTCTGGCTTGACATTGTCTCATGTGTCTCTGATGACATCAGTTCAGTCTTTGATGTATATGATTTCCAGAACTACGTTCACTATAATTTATGTATTTTGGTTTGGAAATGTATGACTATGTGCATTCAAAATGAGAAGAATTTTCAAGGGAAGGTTCATCTGCATTGTAATACTTGTAATTGACCAAGTAGGTCACGTGCTGGGCAGGATAATTGCAGTGGTTAATGTTTGTTATTTGTGCGTCCCTGTGTATGCATGATACAGGTAGCCATGTATAGCACTAGCATACTGCTAAACAATTATCCTGAAGTCTGTCTAGTATCCCTGTTTAAATCCCTTCTTCTTCTTCTATGGCTCTCTTCTGTCCATGGCCTCCTCAATTCTCCTCTTCCATTCGGACCTCTGTTAGGTCCGTCTGTCCGTGGCTTTGATTGAGGTTTCGAAACGTCATCCTTTTTACGGTGCAAGGTTGTTAGCCCCAACCTGGAGGACCAGGGTACCTGTCTTAGTCTGACCTCTCCCCCTCGACCAATCTGGCTATGGAGGCCCTACCAGTAGCTATGCTACCGCCAACATAGCTCTTGGGGTCACTGAGGTACCCAAGCCCCGCCACCATGACAAGGTGCAGGTACCATTAAGTGGAGTAAATCCCTTGTTACTGAAGAAAATTTAATGTTTATTTTTACAATGATGTATGTATTTTTTCTCATTTCCGTACTGTTGTTGACCAGAAAATTATATATATTTCACAGGGTGCCGAAACAAGAGTACGTGTTGAGATTCATCCAGTTGAGGTAACGGCTGTGGAAAATGACGACTTGCGTCTTGCTCCACCAGTTGATGCAGCAGAATCTGAGAGCGTACCAATATCAGATATGTCACCAGTACTTAGCTTCTTGTCCGGAAAAAATTGTCTGACTGGGGTTAGTGCTCGGTCTATGTTTTCAGTAATGATAGTATGCGGTTTTGGTGTTCTCACGCAGCAAGTATGAAGATGGTATCTGTTTGTTATATGCACAAACTTATTTCAGGGCACAGGATGGTGGAAATACCAGTTCTGCTATGGAATCACTGTGGATCAATATCATGTGGAGAAAGATGGATCAAAAACACTAATCCATCTGGGAACGTTTGACAAAGAAAAACATTTAGAATGGCTGGAAAGGAACCCTCATAAGCGTCCCAAGCCTCTGGCTCACCGCAAGCAGATCATTCACCTCTATTCAGGTGGCACACCATGTGACAAGACAGGACGTCCACGACAGACTGAGGTTGTTTATAGTTGTGCTAAATAGATATAAAAAATATCTTGGAGAATAATTGTCGCTCTTGATAGACATTTTTCTTAATGTCGTTTTAAATAACGGAGGCTTTTGCAGTGTTCTTGAGGTAGCAAATGAATATAAAAGTTGTCAAGGTAATGCTTTGAGCTATTTACATTGGCTCGGTACTCCTGATTTCACATGATTGTTTTCGCACAATTTTTGCGCATAACATTGGCTCGGTACTCCTGGAGCATAAGATACATCCTGATTTCACGTGATTGTTTTCGCACAATTTTTGCGCATGGCTTATAACAAGTTTGGGATTAACATGTCTTCTGTTGTTGCTCTGTATTTGACTGTTTTCTTGTTTCAGGTGAAACTAAAATGTTTGGAGAGCAGTTCTAGTCCTGGATCCGTAGCACTGTATCTTCTAGAACCAAAAACTTGTGAATACATTTTGGGTGTGGAGTCACCAATAATCTGTAACATATTATCACAAGCTGATGATAACGGACTTGTCCATATGCCACAAATGGATGACCTGGCTGTTGAAGTAACAGTCTCGTCAGAGGGTGATAAAGATCAAAGTCATGAAATCACCGATGATTTTGATAACACGATAGCCAACGGAGATGAGTAGGAGAGTGTTTGGATTCTATAAATAGCGCGCATTAACCATATTTATTTCCTGTACAAATAAATTGAAGATCGTACAGTCTGATGTTTGTTCTCTTGCAACTGACCTAACTTCGCTGTTTTCACGTTAATGCTCAGACATGTTTTTGGTAAACGTTCAGTGAATGCCTGTGGATAAAATAGAACTCGTGAGGAGGACAGGAAGCGTTAGAACTGTGGCGCGTCGTGTGGCTGTTGTTTAAAAATGGTTCCAAATATACACAGGACAGTATGTTCTAGAAGTTGACACTTGATTTTTGAACGTAGGTTATGGGACTGTAGAAGCGGTCTCGTACTTTGTGTCAAAATCTTGTGAAGCTAAAAACATTGCTGTCCTCTGGATCTGCGACATTGTCAGAATCCTGTCTTTGAACTTGATCATAATATTTCGGACATATTCCGTGGTATACCGCACTCCTATTTCTAGCTAAGGATTATGTAGTAGACTCTTTACCTGAATGTACTATTTTTTACGTGCCAGAGAGACTTCATGATTTTATCAACATGCCAATTATAGGCCACATATTCCTTCCTGATTTGCAGTGTTTTAGTCTGGGTATAATATTTGTTTTTGGAACCTCGCTGTTGAATGCCGTGACATATTCTCTGTGTGTTTTCAGAAAACAAGACAATCTGCACATTGATTTCATGTCAGACTGAGTAATTTAATTTCATTGTAAAATTATATACTGACTCTAGTTTCCGCTGCTTTCCATTGAAGAAAGACTACATTTGTTATCAACCTGTCATCAAATCCATTGGATCACACATCATCTTAAGGTTTTATATTGTAATTCTAGACATGATTTGTAAATAAAGACATTGTTTCAGTGACTGGGTGCTTGCTTATTTACATTATTTTCTTTATTTCTATTGGTGCTTGTCCTAAGTCCTATATTTTGCATTCTGCTTTGAAAAGAGCTTTTGATTTAATGTGTGTTAATTTACGTGAATTCTTATGGATTTATCAAGTTTATGACTCTAGCATTTACGTGCCAAGTGTGAACTAGCAGTCATCTGTTTTATGAATGGTCAATTATTTGGTAAAATTTTCAAGTTGTTACTCCAGAGCACAGTGGTAAAATGATTTGCAGAAATTTAAATTAACTAGAGCAATGCGCTCCTTTCGGGGCACTTTCTCTAGAGTCCTTGTCGCTCTTTCTCGATAATTTCTATCGGTTTCTGTTGATATTTATTACTTCGTTTTTCAGCGTGTTTTTTCTCTCTCTTTTGTTTTTGTTGAATAAGTTTTTCTACGTGTTTTGTTGTTAAATAGGTCTGATGTTTCAGTTCTTTACGTCGTCTGTTATTTGTTTACTCGCCATTGTTGTATTGGTATACCAACAACAATGCCGAGTAAACAGGTGACGTAATTGTTTGTCGTCAAACAATGACACGTTATTTGTTTACTCGGCATTGTTGGTATACCAACACAACAATGCCGAGTAAACAAAT
>NW_019059560.1:433238-445644 GCF_000696155.1 Zootermopsis nevadensis
ACCCCCCCCCCCCCCCCCCCCCCCCGAAGGGGGGTTGGTTTTTACTTTTTAAACATTTGACCCCCCGAGTAGCTCCTCCGAAAGGAGCGCTGTGCGCTAGTTTTATATATAGACGGATGATAGTTCATT
Source organism: Zootermopsis nevadensis (assembly GCF_000696155.1). The sequence continues at coordinate 433,368 of NW_019059560.1, forward strand.
GCTTATGTGCTTTTTAGATGTTGAAGAATTCCGAAATAACTGCTAACAGTAATATACGTGTTTTGTAGAATTGTACGACATTGCAAATGTGAAGTCAAGGAAGGTAATTTCTGAAACCATGTTTGTATATTACCTATTAGAAGAATGTAAATTGAATACTCTTTGAGAACTTGTGTTGTTATTTCCTTTTTCTGTGAGTAATTGATTGACTTCATCATCGTACTTACTGTAAGATTAACCCTTTGAATAGTAGTACCTAGAAGTGTCTAGAAATTAAGCCAAACAGAATTACGGTTTCTCTTCGAGTGTTGATTGTTGGACTATTGTGTACACTCAAAAGAACAGAAGTTTAATTTCCTGTTGAGTTCAAAGAATACGTGTCATCTTCATAGATTGTCACATTTTTACTGGGAAGAAAACCAAGTTTCTAGCGCGCTACCAGATTTGTTACACAGCAGCCCTGAGGATGAGACCAGAGATTGCTCTAGAAACGTTGGCGGAAGATATGGTTCATTCAGCCACCTGACGCGGCTTGTAACCCGAGAGTCTTTCAAGCAAAAATTTGTTACAAAGATGGAAATTTTTACATAATGTTATTAAATTTAACGACGTTCTGTTAGCCATATTTGAATATTGGCGCCAATTATTGTTGGTGATCCACCGTTATCGGAACAAATGTGTTCCGAATTTCTACTAGAGGTGTCTGGACCATTTACGTACGTGTCGTGTCAAGCGATTTTGTAATACATAAAATACGTAACTAAAATGTTATTGAACTATTTTGTATCAAATGCGTTACAATGTATTTATAACAGTAATTTTATCCAGATACATCATGTATTCGGTTTTGACCTGATGCGGTTTATTTGGTGAATTAAATAAGCAAACGTGTACTCAATAAGCAGATGAAAAATGAAGTTGTTTATTAACTTTATATAGAAGGGCAACACAGAGTTGAGTTGGAAGTGTGTGTCAAGTGATGGCACAGCTGAACATTGATCGCTAAGAGATAGGCAGATCTGCTCAGTACGTGTTGTCACGTGGTCGATTCCAGAAGTCTGTGAATGCCCCCGTTGCCTTGCCGCACGGTTGAGTATTTCTCGGCTCCTCGAACTACCGCGATTTCCAAATTGGGGGGATTTCGACTAGGTCAGACGAGGTAATTTAGTCGCTTCCATATACAGGCACTGCAGTGAGCAGTATGCCCTTATTTTTTATTTGCATCGACTGCATGTGATATAACATGAAGCTGTCTCAATGCAATGTACTAATGTGACTAAAAGTTCGGGCATCAAGATGACCATTTTGAATAAACTGCATAATTGGGCTGAAGAGTAAATTGCGTAATGAATGTTGTTAGCGTAATCCATTCGAGGCAGATGAGACGGCTAAGGTACGTAGCACGTTCTGGGAACATGAGACATTTGTATGACCCATAGTTAATACTCATATTGGGATGTTGTGTGTATAGTTTTGGTTTTGATGTTTTCAGCTTCAGAAAGCTTAAAATTCATTCATGGTAAGATTCTATGATGTTATAACCTTGCAATCTGGGTAAGTGGAAAAAATACATGGTCAGCTGTGTTGTAGGATAACCAAAGGAGTACTTGTATTATGATAATTTGAAATCACTTTGCATCTCGACAGACAGGTGGCGCTGCAACATAGGGATGGCAGTGCCTCGCTCTTAATAGACCTCACAGGCAAACATTATTCCTCTTACTCATTTAGAAACATTATAATGTTTTAATGGAAATTTGTTTCTTGGCATATACTTAGCATAACTATTTATATGTTTACTCTATTTTTTAGTGGTCTAGTTCTGGGTAGGTTCTTCCATCAACTTGCATTCAGTGATTTAAGTTACATCAAAAAATTTTATTAAGACAAGTTTCAGTACAGAGATTTTTCATGGTGATGATGCCACATCTTTATCCAAATTACTTTGTGTTTGATTTTCCAACTCGTAATGCAGATCAGACGCCACACTTGTAAACAGGAGATCCCATGTCCATGTTGTGTCATCCTGAAAGAGATTAGTGTTTCACTATCATCAGCAGACACAGTACAACTACACTGTGACATTTTATGTTCTTATATGTAAGCAAAAATTCAAAATTCAGAGGGTTCATTGTGAAATTTGAAAGAAAATGCCATTCGGGTTTAACTTTGACACTGACCTCCTCAATTTCTGATTCAAGATTTAGGCAGTTAGTAAGGAGGCGTAAACTGACATCGTCCAGAGTCGCAAATGTCGCGTGTTTGAAGAGATCCGAGTTCAACTCCTTGTATGTATCAACTCGGTTCACAACAGAACTGAAACAGATTTTTTACATATCAATTAATGTAGTCTACTAGTTGCATGGCTTCAAGAACATTTTCTTTATTACGGTCACTTACGAAGGAGCATGAGCTATTTGAGATGCCATGTCTTCATCTTGCGTGTCATCTAAATCTGGAATAATCGGGATATCTGTAAGAAATCAACCAAAACAGCTGGTAAATGGTAACGAACTGTTAAAAAGCATGGAATCCATAGCAGAAAATTGAATGATAATTCTCATTTGTAACTCCAGTTATAGAAATCTGATATTAACTGTGCTCTGACCTCTACTTTATCACTTACCATCATCAGAGTCACCTTTAGTTTGGTCTGGTTCCCTGAATCTCTCCCTGATAAAAAATAAAAAAGTTAGTTTACAGACAGTGGATGGCTGCTATTTATACATTATTTTAACTAATACAGAGTAAATTAAGTAATATAATAAAGGTTTGATTATTTCAAAACAGTGCATAGATAAATAAGCAGTTTAACCTGAAGTTATTTTTCTGTGTCCGTCATGTGTTAACGCTGCTTGGACAGATGTTATTTCTCCAAATACAATTAAATAAGTACAATTCCAGGAATAAGTACCACTGTCCTGTCCAGAATTAAAATTAGTTACAAAATTAACACATTTTTAGTGTGCATATAATTTTGTATCTCCATGCATCTCATTTTTATGAATCTCTGTATTTCTGTCACCTCTTGCAAAACTGTATTGCAATGATTAAGGACGCTTAAGAAGGTGTACTTACTGTTCAATTAAGTTTACGGCACTTCGTCTTCTGAAAGAATACCAGAAGTATAAGTACGGTTCATTACAGTAAAATGTTCAAAGCCTGACAATAAACTAATTGATCTAGTTTTACTAACAAAATTTGTTATTAAATATTAGCGGCTGAAACATCAGTCATTTTCTACCAGACTACATGGTGCAACAGCCATGCTTCAGCTGTATATGCAAATCATAATGCCTCTGCCATGCCCCAAAACACCGTAAACATTTCTGTTATTGTGAAATTGATGGTGAAGATGTCAACGTTGTCGTTCTGGGTCGTGGCGCCAAGTATAGTTGTAGAAGCTTCATAATTTTTACAATTAACCAATTATTATCAGGGTGATCAAATCAAGGTGTTTCCTGTTCTGGTGTCAAAATTTGAGGAAAATTACGTCTTTTTGGCATTAGCTCGCCACTAAAATTTTTTGGATGTGGGACTTGGCTTGCCTGAACTACATATCGTACATATCCAAAAATTTGTCACTCGAATGACGCCACTTACTTTCCTGACTTAATGGCTTCGTCAGCCCAGCCTCCAGTTTTCCGTGATCTAGGGGGAGCGACAGGTGCACCAGAGTCCAATCCCTGGAGCAGGAGAAAACCAAGAAAATGTGCTTTGTGATGAACCTTAATGTTTCATAAGAGCAGTAAATTCCTTGAGAAGCTGAGTAACAATCACTGTTTCAAGGAAGATCTTGCAACTTGCATTTACTTAGTTACTTTGAAGGTGTGTGCAAAATGGTATTTTGAGGGTGGAAGAAAGATTTTAAACCAGTTTTTAGTATGTGAAACTGGTAATAACAGTGTTGCCAAATATATTTAACAGCACACTTAATACAGATAAGGGATTATATCTGGTTTGCGAAAGGGGGTCCAGTGGCAGGCTGTTGTGTGTACAGTAATGAAACTTGAGTTCCTCAATAAGGCAGAAAATTTCTCGACCATCTGGGAACATATTAGCTTCTCAAGAGGGGTTGCACTATGGAGTTAATTAGTTATAAATCAACACTCCATGTTAATATACAAGTGGCAAATAATCTGTGTGACTTTTGTCAATTTATTATTCTCAATAGTGACAATAATTATAGCATTTTCTGTTCTAGATGGGGACAGGCAGCCTTAAAAATTGCCATCATTAAGACATTTCATATGGTTTTCAAACCCACATATTGTACCAAACGTATATACGTTTTATGGAGGAAGCTGTATCATAAAAGGCATCTGCCCACCTCCTCCACAATGCTGAAAAGACCTCATTCTGTTTTTAAGCAGCTAAGGAACTTGTGAATTTCACAGCACCTTTGGGGGACTATTCAGAAACCCTGATGAATGTGCAGAGTTTGATACCGGACTGTCCATGATGTCATATGTTGAACCAATATCATCTCGTTCTGGAGTAAGGGGAAATGCAGTAGGGCTTGTGTTATCTGAAATGCCAGCTCTTCTGCCTCTCCGTGGTGGGGCCTGTGACGAAACAAACTCAGACTTATTTTATATTACATAAATTTGTTTCACAGCAAACTGTGTTAATGTAAATTATTTAAAATTAAAAAAATTACAATGTGTGTGTGATATATTAATGTTAAGCATCTCACAAGAAATTTTTATATACTTGCCACTTGTACCTTCCGCCCAGGAGAAAAATCAAGTCCCCATTCCATAATCAAAATATCATATAACGGGTTTTATAAAGTAAACTATGCATTTCAAGTAACCATGACAACACACAAAGCGGATGACAATCAAAATTGTATGCCAGTTAGGCAAATATATAAAACTCAAAGCTGGCAAGTGCTGCTCCTTACTGAAAAAAGTAGTTGTAATAAAAGGACCTGTTATGACACATATTTTACTTAAATACTTCTTCCCGATACTTTCGAAATTCTTAACAGAACGTAACTTTGTAATATGGTAATGAATATCAGAAAATAATACTATCATGTTGGATCACCTGACATGGATACATTTCGCCATCTTTCGAGAGATATCTGAAATAATTCTTTCAAACTCCGTACCTTGGTCGGTATTGCAGATAACCAAAATAAAGAATTTCTATTGTTTAGTGCGAGTGAACCATAAATTTCGTAGTTGCTACCGTCAGGTGGGGACAAATTTGGTTTTCGGGGACGATTCTCGTCGAATGCTGAAAATCGCCCAATATTCGGAATACATTTCAGCAGCCATCTTCAGGGTGAATGTTACCGTTTGGCGATTTCGCAGTATTTTTCGGGCAAGCAGAAGGTGGAGATTTCGATTTGGTGGAGCGGACTCCTGTCCAAATAAAGAGTTGCATTAGTGATTCGCATTGTCATCATCTTTCCACTTCACGATCTGATTTCCACGACAGAATAAAGAACACAGCCGAACAGATCAGGATTGTAAAGTATTTTAAACATTTTATTGTTGAAGTCTTCACGAGTATTTACAAAAAAAAATACATCAGTAGATACATATTCACACATTACCGTTTCATGTACATTATACAATGAATAATTGTCACTTGACATTGTCCCACTATACGCCACGTAGACGCTTGGGGGGAGAGGTATACAGCTCCTACTCATTCTTGACCTCGGCGCTAGATGGGGTGAGTGGTCAGCATCACGCCCCGGCCGACCTTTACCCCCGGGAAAGGAGTTTCTTGTATTCTATTTACTCACGTGATTCTTATCATTGCCTATATGTCGCAAGTTAAGTCATTTTTGATTTCTGATTTGCATGAGTTTCAAATGCTTTTCTTTTCTTAATATAATTAACCATTTTCTTAAGCTTCTGCGTTGATGTGAGTTTTACTGTCACAATATTTTGTTCTGATTTTGCTTTCCCGCGCTATTGGACCTGAACGAGGCTCGGTGTTTCTTGAGAATGGAATTGACGTTGTGTTATTCTGAAAGGGAATTCAAATTTTGCAGTTTGGTGTTCATATTAAAAATTTATCAGTCTCACTTGGAGCTCAGGGTTCCACAGAACAAAAATTTAGGAATAATACGTAAAAATAAATATTGAAAATATAAACAATTTAACAGCAGACAATATTCACAGGGGGTGGGGGGGGGGAGAGAAAGGAAATCTTAGGAACTGTCTTACTGGTTAGGCAGAAAGAAATTTGTTTTCTATATCACGTGACAACCATAATTTAAAAATACTGTGCAATTTGAACTTGTCGTAGAAATTCTTCTTCGATGGGATTTGCTGTGCAGTTGTTTTCATTATTTGGCGGACGGACCGCGTTGTACCTGAAACAGCAAAAGTTAAAATATATTTTTAATACTCACTCAGAAACACTGAACCATTCAAAGCAATTAAACTGAGAATTATATTACGATTTTTCCGACGAGAGAAAAACAAATATGTTGGCCCCTCTTTAAGAAACTTGCCGTGTATGCAGAGCTGCTTTATTATTCTGTATAATGTTTCAATTTAAAAATATTTGTTTTTGTATATTCTAGTTCACTTTATTGATCTCCTATGATAAAAATGTCAGTCACCATAAAACATTATTTTCAAGGAATGCGGCCTGTCCAATACATCCAAGAAAAAATTACAGCTTTAATCTTTATACACTGTGCACTGTTTCCGAAACGTCGGTAGGATTCACTGCCGTGAGAACCTCAAACCCTACATATTTTCTTTTAAATGACGTGACATCTGATGCCCTGAGCAGTGATGTTTATTGACTTATTCTATAATTCATAATAAAATAGTTGGCGGGACCTGGTGAAGTCGCCTTTACAGAGCCTCCAGGGTAGAATGTCAACCATCTGATGCAATGAAGTAGATACTTCTGGGCTGACAAAATCTGGGGTACCAGCCCCAGAACCACGGGTTAAAAGCCTTCTATACCTGAAACATTAAATCGTAAGATATCATTCATTGGCGGATCTGGTGTAAGAACGACAATTCTTTGACCTTTTAATGTTGTTATGTGTCGCTACAGGTGTAGGTAAATGGGTTTCCATATAAATATGTTATTTTTATGCACATTTGCTAACCTAACCTAACCTAACCTAACCTAACATAACCTAACCTAACCTAACCTAACCGAAGGATTTTTTGACAGAAAATGTCAGATTTACGTACAAAGTAAACAAGTTATGGCTTAGCATCTCACAGTTTGAGGGACCACCAAATACTGAAATTTCTTTCAACACCAATAATACATTTTAGCAGACTCATAAATCCAAAGATTCCATTCCTACTAAAGAAAATAGTGTTCATTTAAAAATTGAATGTAATTTCAAAGCAACTATGTTAAATTATTTCGCCATGAAAATGGGTGACCATGTAATTTTTCAAATACAAATCTTTAATGTTTATTAATAATTATTTCTGATTTTTTTAAAAAAAAATTAAGAGCCTGGTCATAGCTTAGAGCCTCTCAAAATCTTAATTCAGCCTTAATTCATGCCTTGGATCAAAATTTGATCAAATTCTAAAAGGAATGACTCAAAAATTGAAACACACGTGCTTAAAGTTCATCCCACTAATGTATAAATTTTGTCTACAACATTTCTCAGATTCCTGTATATTCAACAATATGCATATGATAGCCCATTTAGGTCCTCAGGTAAAATATTATGCCAGTCCTTGTGTGGCGTAGATGAAATGGGTATTTGCAACTGAAATTTATCAAGGAACTGCCACACAGAATGTAATCAACAATCCTAAACAAGTTTCAGAGTTTGAAGCACTTAGACTTTTGTTTTCTAAATTCTTTCTCTGACGACAATGAGCCTACGAACTCCGTAGTTTGTAAAACTACCGTACGCGCAGGCGCACATTGTGGTTGTCTGTTTGTCTCACCTGTCGTAGCAACAACGCTGCGCTGCTATCGAAGAGCTGCCTTGCGCCAACAAGGAGCGGATGCAATACGCGGCCCCTGGCTTGTACACGTCCAGTCGCTCCGCCTCCCCACTGACGTCACGCCACCTGCACGTCATGAGCGTATTATGAGAGTCACGGAGGTAAAACTCCACCACGCATTCTGCTTTTTTTGGCTCGAGATGGAATTGTTTAAAATTTACAATTCTGTGCGAAGAACGCAATATCTGAAGTCCTTCCATCTGTCGTTCATTGGTTCCGTGGCTAGATGTGTATTTAGGAATATCTCCCCCTCCCCCCCAGCCAGAATGAGAGACTTTGTTTCTGACACATGCGTGCCAACTTTACATTTTAATCTAAACCGCTCCTAAAACTCGGTATTGAGTCTGTTATCAAAATCTCACGTCTTCCACAGATGGGGAAAAGTTGTTCACAGCTAAAACATAAATTCTGGGTCGATTGACGTCAGAGATTTTAAAGTAGAATTGCGTTATTGCGTATCTGTCTGATTTTGTAAGGTTGGCAATGGACTCTCTTGTGGTACAAGCAACGTTAATCATTCCAATGGCCAAACCAGGCTTCAGACTATACCTGAGTCTTCTGTAATGTTTAAAGATTAACACAAATAATATTCCCTAACACAGCAAACGAAGCAAAACCTTACCTGGTCCCAGAGTTCTTGGAAAAACGTTTATTGAGATTGGGCCAAGGACGCGGGGTTGAACTCGACAAGGTTACGAGGGTCTTAATGCGCGATCCGACATTACGAAAAAGCAAACTCTCTTACTTTGGGAACAGCCAAATGCCTGTCAGAGATGAAGCCTCTGATTCAGGACCGAGGTTATGAAATGTGCTTCATGTTCAGAGCTATCGCCCACTTCGAGGGGCGGTGATGGATGAAAATAATTTTGAAGTCGAACCCGGTTCTTCTTGGTGAGAAGCCGGCGTTTGACCTGAGCTACGGCACAGCAAATTTAAATTATTCCTCAAGTTCTTTCTGGCCACGGAGTCCAGTGAGGATGTTTTTCCGTGGGTACAGTCTGTTCAAGAAAACCTCAACACTTTTATACTACCATATTTCTTTGTCATCGTTGCAGAGGTCTTCGTAATTCAAAATATCGCCGGTAATAAAATGCTGCCAACCTAAAAGCTTTTACCTGTAATATTTCCCTTGTGCCTGGTCCCATATTTTGTCGTCGTAGAATATCGCACTGGGGTAGTTACATGGACATGATGGCAGTGTTCCCAGGGGACCGAGGAAAGCCCTTCGGAGCTTGTCCTTGCATCTCATCCATTTTTCACATGGATCATCGTGTTCTTTGCTCGTTTCGCCAGAGTCACCACTCCCGCTGTGATCCGTGAGAACACCCAGGACCGTTTCCAGCGTTGTACCAACAGCAGCCTGCATTGACCCAGGTTCTGAACTTTCACCTTTAGTAGATACATCCGTGTTTTCGTCTTCCTTCCTCAACTCCGTGGGATTGAACCAGACGGAAGATTCAACTACACCCGGAGCTTGAATCCCGTCATAATCGTACTGGTAATCCGTCATTGTCGCTTCGTCAGCACCGGATCTTATCGGGACCGGGATATTTCGCGCCCTACTGTTGTCAACAGGTGTTATGGCGCTTTGTGAACGTTCTGAAAATTTAAACGCTGTGTTACCACGAGAATTACTAATATTCTGACCAGTCTTTGTACCAGATGCTGCTGTTGCTTGACGAAAAGACATCTGAGACTGCGTAATACTGTCATCTAACTGGATTATATCTGATGACGTATTATTATCGTTCTTGATTGCTAATCGGGGCGAGACGCGTTGTGCAGAAGCGGAGTCCCCGAACACTGCCGGAGGATTTGAAGTTCCGTTTGTCAGCGTGGTAGTACTGTTGCCTGTCCAAAGTATCCTTGCGCCTCCGCCGCCAAGTAGTTCCAGGGTTCTGTTTCCGACCAGCAACTGTTTCTCCAAGTTTCGTCGAATGTGACTGTGTTGGGGCGAGGCGTCTCCGCGGTTTTGTCTCGATTTGTTGTGGCGATGTTTCCCTTGGCCTTTGCCCCTTCCACGGCCGTTATTCCGACGTCGTTGTTTGCTACGACGCGCGTCCTCGTCAGACATTGCCGTGCCTTTGACATGTGACCCTCTGCCTTTCTTCCTGCCGTGATGGGATGTTCTGTACTTAACTGGGCTACGGGATGTCTTCTGTCGAGATGACACGGGCATCTCAATGCTCCTGTTATCCTGTAAAACAATTCACACTTATTAGTCCATGGAGAAGATTCCTTCTCGAAAAGCTAAAGATCGATTAGCTAGTCGAGAAATGTCTCGCCTTATACGGAACCCAAATGTTTTATAGCGTTTTCACGAGATCCCGAACGTGAGCCAGATGCATCTAGTCCACAACTTCAGGCTTTATTCGTTTTAATATTATCCCTCGTCTGTCCCACATGAGTGCATCAATTCGTTACCCAGCGTTTAATCAAAAGATTACAGCGATATTACGCTGTATACTCGAGCCAAATCTCTCACGTAAACCGGCATTAGTTAGTCCGACTTCTGACGACTTTAAGAGTTGTTAGTTAGTGTCGTCTTAACGAGTAAGTTCTGGGTACCAAGTGAGATTACAGGTTCTCAAATGAGATGGCCCCGGTTACCGGATAGTCTGATTTATCAGTATCTATACGTCGACGTCACTACAGTACATTGAAATTGTCCGCAACATTCTTTGTCATTATCATATTTAATCTAAATCAACGCTATAACCTCTGTAGCTGAAACAGTTTAGTCAAATAAAACATGAATTCCCAGCCAACGAAGCGAAATTGTACGAAGTAGGTTTTTTTTTATTAAATTTCTGTCGGAGTTCTTCAGAATGTCCCCCCCCCCCAACCCCCGTTTTCTGTCTAAAAATGTTGACGTTAAAATACACAAAACAATAACTCTTGGTTATCTTTAATAAGAATCAACATAATTAGGATGTAGAATGATGACCGGGTGATTGTCAGATTAGGAGGAAAGGCGGCGACCTCTGGATCACGTGCCGGTATAAAGGAGACCGCCGACATTTTGGTTAGGTCGGTTTGAGCGTTTGCCTACTTCCTACCTCGATCCACGAATTCCAGAAACAGAAATTTGGGAGGATAAGGCAGAAGACATGGGTGAGACTCGAAGAACAAAAGATTTGGATACACAAAAAGTGACAGGTAATAGAGTAGCTTGTATTTTGAGAGATAAGAAACAATAGAAAATGCCCCAGGCACCGAGACAGTGACAAGAAATACAGACGAATAAAGATGGAGAATGAGAGAAATGGACAACAAAAAGAGATGAAGTGCAACTTCTTCTCTTTTCTGTGCAGCAGCTTTGATGATTGTGACGGAGGTGGATTTTGTGCGGGCAGCGATAGTCGACTGTCGGCGACTTGAAAGAGACGCAGCGCCACGCGGCGGGGCGTCTGCTAGTCACGCGGCAACTTAGTGGCTGCGTCCCAATGTCGGTACTTGAATCAGTTCAACGGCTCGCGGCGACATGTTGCAGAGCGCGGGGAACGGATGCCAATTAATGAAGCTCATCCAAACAACATTTAAGAATTCGGCCCGTACCGCGAAGAAAACACTACACTTCACCATTGCGAAGATCAACTGGTTAACGCTGTTTAAGCTCTGATTTTCCTCGAGTCCTGTCAAGTGGTTAAGAATTCGGCCCGTACCGCGAAGAAAACACTACACTTCACCATTGCGAAGATCAACTGGTTAACGCTGTTTAAGGAAATAATAGCTGTTAGTTTAGTTAATGCACGTCTGTTTCAGAGCAGAGACCGGATTAAGATACTGAATTAAGGTGGCTTTGACCGTAATAACGCAAATAATATTGCAAAGCAGTTTTTTTTCCAAAATGTCGTCAGATTGTCTTTTTATTTAAATAGCTGGACAAACTTTCGGATATTTCAGAGCTACAAGAACATTCTAAGTGCTGGGTGGTATATGGCATACCAAATGGGGAAAATTCTTGTTTTGAAGTTAGCTGTCGTCTGGGACGTTGCGCCGCGTAGTTTCGGATAAAATTTTACGGACGTTTCAGAGAATCATCGGGTACGTAAGCGATGATGCATATTCTTTTAAACGTAAGCCCTAATCTCATAGCTGTTTGACAAAAGCTGTACAGAATCTTTAGATCTTTATGCATTGATATTTTTTTTTTATTCGGTGTTCCTCTCAAGAAGTCCCTTGCGGTCTCTGGGGCTAAAGGACCCTTTTTTATATAAATGGGCTTGCAGGCCTATAAAAGTACAAAGGAACTGAATATATGACTGGGCCGTCCGCTGTCATAACTCATAAGTAACTAGCTCTAATGGTTA